>PVJO010016188.1:0-42433 GCA_004026905.1 Hystrix cristata | reverse complement strand
TAACTGATTCTAACTATTATATGGAAAAGCAAATGACCCAAAATAGTCATCTAAGACTGAAAATTCTGAGGGAGAAAGCTGGAGGGTTCACACTACCCAATTTCAAGACACAATATACACTTAGACTTCTTTCCACAATAGCACGGTATTGGTGAAATAATAGATACAGATCAATGGAAGAGAATAAATGTATCACAATAATACAACTGCTATCTGACAAAGATAAAAGGACAATTTAATAGAGAAAGGGTGATTTTTCAGTAGATGGTGGTGGATCAACTAAGCATTTATGTGCCACATATCTGTATATAAATATGTATGCCTGTATACATGTATGAGTAAATATAGGTATTACAACTTACTAAAAAATCAACTGCAAGTGGATACATACCTAGACATAAAATTCAAAACAAAGAAACTTCTAGAAGAAAACCTGCATAATGCTTGACCTTTCAGAAGCAAAACCAATAGCATCATCCATGAAAGAAAAAAAAAAAATAGATAAGTTGAATGTTACTAAAATTTAAAATTCTGCTCTGTGAAATATACTCTTAATAGAATTGAAGAACAAGTCACAGACTGCCTTTGCAAAAAAAAAAAAAAACATTACATAGCCAATAAAAAAACATATCCAGCATGTATGAAGAACTCTTAAAATTCAGCATTAAGACAATGACTCAAAACATTTTAAATATTCTATCAAAACCTCACCAGTAGGAATATACAAATAGCAATTAAGAAAAGGAAATGATATTCAACATCATAAGTCACTAGGAAAATGAAAATTGAAGTAACAATGAGATGTAACTAAAACAACAACCACCAACTGACCATATCAAATGTTGGTGAGGACGTGGAGCAGTAGGAATTCTCATTAATGGCTAGTGGGAATTCAAAATGGTACAGCCACTTTAGAAGAGAGTTTGGTGGGGTTTTAGGTTTTTCTTTTTTCATTTTTAAGTTGTGATAATATATATATATACATATATCTCATAAAATCTGCCATTTTAACCATTTTCAAGAATACAGTTGAATGATACTATGTACATTCCCACTGTTGTCCAACCACCATCACCACCATCCATCTTCAGAACTTTTCTGTCTTCACAAACTGAAATTCTGTATTCATTGAGTAGCAACTTCCCATTCCACCTTTCCTCTAGCCCCTGGAAGCCACCATTCTATTTCTATTTCCATAAATCTTGTTATTCTAAGTAGCTAATATAAGTGAATCATACATTTTTTCTTTTTTATGTGATTGATTTAATTTAGCATAACATCGCAGGTTACCGACTTGAAGTTCCATCCATACCGTAACATGTTTCAGAATTTTCTTCCTTTTTAAGGCTAGATAATACTCCATCGGCTGTGTATACCATATTGTGTTTATCTAGTCATCTGCTGATGGACACCTGAGTTGTTTTCATTTTTTCACCCTTGTAAAAGCACTCTTCACTGCTATGACTATTGGCGTAGAAGTTTCTTTTAATTCTTTCAACATAACTGTTTTCTACAAAGCTAAACATAGTCTTACTATGCAAGCCAATAAATGTTCTCCTACTACCTAAATAATCTTAAAATTTATATGCACACAAAAACCAGTACTCAAATGCTCATGACTTCATTCACAATTATGCAAACAGGAAGCAATCGAGATATCTTTCAACAAATGAATGGACAAACAAATCAAGGTATGCATATACAAGGAATACTGCTTGTCAATAAATGAGAATAAATCGTCAGCCCAGGCAACCTCGCCGGTGAATATTCAATGCATGCTGCTAAGTGAAAGAACAAGACTGAAAACAAGATATACTATATGATTGCATTTATATGCCATTTTGGAAAAGGCAAAACATAGAGATAGAAAACAGATCAGTGGTGGTCATCGAAAACAAGGAATATTTAATGCATTTACACATCATGATTACCAAATATTCTATTCTGGATGAACTCCTGGAGCAGTAGTTGCTAGAGGCCTGCAGTGGAAGAGGGAGGGAAATAGAATATGTAAAGCACAGTAGATTTCTTAGGGTGGTGAGTCTATTCCCTGTGACAATGTAATGATGGGTAAAATGACACTATGGATTGGTGAAAATCCATACAGTTTTCCAGTATAAGGAATCCAGTTTAATGTATGACTAATATATGCAAATTTTAAAGAATCAATCAGGAGTTTAAGGATACCAGGATGGAATGCAAACTGTGTCAAATATAACCTCCATCAAGAGAGAAGGGCACAAGAGGTGCTGACCTAAGTCACATTGAAAGTGAGTGGGAACTGTAAGGCTAAACACAAGAGAAACACTGTAAGCACAACACTCTGTCTGGTAAATTTGTTTCTATTGGGGATAGAGGTCAATAGCTCAAAATGCTATGGGGGCATGACGTGAGTGGATAACAGATTTGGGGAGCCAGGCCTCCCACTGCTAGAATTGAGGGGAGAGAGCTAGACTGGATCACGCAATACTGAGTTGGAGCTGGAAATACCAGCATGAACTTATGTTTAGCTTAATATAGGTGAATAATTGTAGATATGTGTATACACACAGGTTACAGACACAAATATGTCCAACTTCATTCCCCTGAAACATCTAGAAGTAGCTACACTCTTTAGCAAAGAGTGTGCCCAGCACCCAAACCTTGGTTTCAAATGCCACTCTTCCTTTGAAGAAACCAGGGTTCCTGGGTGAAGTGGCTGGGTGTGGGGCTAAGGCAAGTACAGCACGATCCTAGAGTGTCCTACCATTTCAGAGAGTAACAAAGTGCTAAAAACAAAGCAAAAACAATAGGCTTCTGTCTGTGGCTCAAGAAAACCAGCTGAAAGTGCCTCTAATGACCAAAGCTGAAATATTTTGTGCAACAAAATAAACATCCTGCGCTGGAATGTGAACCCAAGTCTAAAATATGTAGATGTTTCTGGGTCCGTTTTGATACAAGTAGTTAGATAAATAAAGAAATGAGAATAGACAATTCTACCATACAGAAGAGTTCTAAACAACTTATGTACTTACTTCCTTTTGAGGATGTGGAACATGGGTTGCTCACTCCCATGATGCACTTCTCCTCACAGTATGGTATACAGAGTGGGCAATGGAGGAGGTAGGTGAGGGCAGCCTTATGGTGGGGAACCTGACAAACACGACCTCAGCCAGGCAATCAAGTTTAACATCATTAGCGATAAGTCATATTGATAACATGTACACTTTGGTATGATACAATATAAGTGGCACTTTACAAAATCCACAGCTATACTCTAGTCACAAGAAAAAATATTGGACAAACCTTAAGTAATAAATATGATATTTAGTACCTGACAAATAATATTCTAAAATGACAAGGTCATCAAAAACAAGGAATATCAGGGAAACTGTCAGAGTCAAGAGGCTCTAAGGAGTAGTGCTGACCAGATTTTATATTCTATTCTAGAAGGACTCCTGGAACGGAAAAAGGTAATAGGTAAAAACTAGGTAAATCTAAACAAAGTTTGGACTTCTGTGAGCAATAATGAATTAATAAATATTGTTAATTAATGTTGACAAATATACTAACATAAGATGACTGTTTATCTCTATTCCAGAAAATGTATTATTTATTAAGGTTTATAAAATATATTAACACAAAGCCTCCATATGTAACTCTTCCGATGCTTAATAAATACAGTAATCTGTCAAAAAATATATGATCTCTTTCTTCTTCCAGAGTCCCATCCTTATTTCTTTGTGATCTAATTCTCATAGCCAGGAAGATTCAAGATCATTCTGAACCCATTTGGGTGTATGTGTGTCAATTAAACAGAACTATTGTTCTACAATTTTCCTCCTGCTCTTCATTGTGAAAGCCTTGGGAAAGCTCCGCTCCTTCACTATCCACGTACCCTGCTCAATGAAGAAGACTTAGTCTTGGAAGAAACAAATGGGAAAATGACTAAGCAAAATGTCCCTGAACTTCTTTAGGGCAAGTCCCTAAAGAGGAGAAGAAACACTTACTCCAAGAGGATGTTGTTATCAAGCAAAGAATCATAGATTATTGGATGTGGGGAAAGGCATGAGAAGAAATAATACATCTTTGTAAGATAGCATGCTTGTCACATTTTAGCCTTCTACATTCTTAGCAAATTTAACCTTCTCCGTACAGCTGTTGAGATAACCTACTGATCATATGAGCTAAATCAACACCAGGGACATATCTCAGAAAATGCCTCCAAACTGCCTCTCTTTTCATTATTGAAAACCACGAGATAAAAGTCTTTAATAACTCACAGCACAAGAGGACCATTACTGTCAGCATATACCACTCAGCCATATATTACAGCTTTTTACTTCTCCACACAAAATTGCTCTGAAATTTACATTTGCTATAAAGGATTCAAGTCCATCACGATTAATTTTCTTCTACAAATTATGTTTAATTATCACCTCCTTTCACCTAGGAAGCAACTCCTCTTGTACTCCTGTCTCTAAATAGCTTTCAAGAAGTTTCCTCAGCATGAATCTTGGATGGTAATTTTATATCCCTCACTCGCCCTTCCTCATTGTACACACACAGTCCACTCAGAGACCTGGAAATGAGCAGTGTGCTTGGCTCCACAATTCCTGCACACATGAAATCTGGTCTCTCTAAGTAAGGGTGGGGGAGGTGACAGGGTCCAGCTTTGGCCTGTGGACAATTAAGCCAGAAACATTTAAAATGCAAGCATCTTTCAAAGCCCACCTATGACTGTGTGTATCAGTTCGTATACCACATTGACAAAAGCATCTTGAAGATTCAACTATCTTTATAATGCTTCAAGTACCATTCTCTCTCTCTTGTCTCCCTCTCTCTCTGTCTCGGAATCCTAGATGAAGCCGACTTAAAAGAGACAAAGAAATGCCAAAATTATATTTTATTGTTTTAAATTTAGTTTTTGGGCTTCCTTACTACATGGTATAATATAAATCGCATGATCTTTGCAGTCAGACCCATTAGCAGTAATATAATATCTGTAGAAAAAAACTTAGGCAACTCCAGGCAAATCGCTTCTCTCTGAGCCTTGGTCCTCTCAACCTGAAACATAAAATTATTTCAACTGACTGAGACTGGTGTGTATTGTGTTTGATGCCTTCAAGGAACTCAAATGTTAAATGTTTTTCTCTTCCAGATTCAATGAGGCAATATTTTGTCTGTAGTATTTTGCTTGCAATTGATCAAAACCCAACTCAAGCTAGTTTAAGAAAAAGGCAGTTTAGTGATTCAGATAACTAGGAAGACCAGGCATGTTTCTGGATTTAGATGACTGCATTAAGGCTCTCACGCATGGCTTTCATGGCTTTTCAAGTCTGTTTATCTGTTTGGAGTCATTCTGAACAAAAACACTGACAAAACGTCTAGCAAAATAGCCAGCGTAAGTTGTAGATCCTTGGCCTTAGTACATGTTTTTAATTCGTGCTTAATAGCACCAGCATTTACTAAATTCACTCAACCCCCCTAGTTAGCTGGCATCTTTGACTTGTCCATGTCCTTCATTCTGTTTCACCCATCTCTTCCCAAGTCCTTGTAGATATACGTTTGAAACAGATCCAGAAGGTTTACTCTGGCTCACGTTTCAATCCATAGTTGCCAGTTCCGAGGCAGGATTGCACAGTCTTCATCTTTCAGCTTCTTTCCTTGTTCAGCTAAACATCATGTCCTGCTTAGTCTGATACAATCAATGTTCTAACTGGTACCCCCATCTCCATTCTTAGTCACTTACATTTCACAATCCCCTCAAAAGCCAACAGGGACACTTTGAAAAACAAATCAGATAATATAAAACAGCCAATGGTTTTTCATTTTACCCAGACTGAAATACAATCTCTTGTCCTTGAACTGCAAGTCACTAAGAAACCTGGTCCCTGCCCACCTCTCCATCTGAGCAGATTCACCCCAGCCATTTCATCACACTCTGGCTATGAAAGGTTTCTTTGGTTCCTGGAGTCCATCATGTCCACTGTTACTGTAAGACTTTCTGCTCCTTCCCTCTGTGTGGAAATCTCTGCCCTATTATCAGATGGCTGGCTGATTTTTCCTGGTGATTCAGGAATCAGTTCAAGGGTTGTCTCTTCATGGGACCACTCAAAATGAGGTATTCCCTAACCACCACCATCCAATATCTCTCTCACATATCACTCTGCTTCTTTCTTTTTATTGAATGTATTTCCTATCTACATCTCCTTCTTCTCATCCGTGTGGTTCATTGCTATATCCTTGCTACCCAGAAAACTGTTGAGCCCATGAAAGAAAGTATGTAATTACTTGTTGAATAGTTATAAAAGATATTATTTTAATCACTTTTCTTTTTGCTTAGACACAGTATCCAATGCTCACTATTTAGAGGAGGAGAGGGTTTTTTTGGTTCATAAACAGTCCATAGTTCTCGCTCTGAGACAGGATGGCATGGCAGAGGGGCAAGGCAGAGAGCTGCTCACGGCATGGTGGCAGGGAGACAGAGAAAGGGAGAGGAACGGAGGGAGGAGCTGGAGAGAGAGACACTCCCTTCCAAGCCAGGCCCTCCGTGCCCCGCCTCTTCCAGCTAGACCCTACCTCACTGCCAGTCAGCTGCACCACTCCGTAATCTAATCACCTCCCAAATACATGAGGCCTTGGGAGTCATTTGAGATCTAAACCATAACAGATATTTTTCCTATCAGTTTTACAGAATATATGGTATTGTAGCATTAAAACAGACACTGTTTTTAATCTCTCTAACACATGCATTACGAGATTAACCTGTGTGTAAATATGAAAGTCATCGACCCTCATAAACTTATCAGTTATGAATTATCATCTACTTGCTAAAAGCTTGATTTCTTAACATGGTCCAGGTGGTGACTGGAATGCTAAGAACACAACTATATATGTTAGGTGGATGACGCTTTTAATAAGATGCACCGATATAATATTTATATATTTTTTTGTATTCATAGACTTTGATTCAGTGTTCCATTGTTAGCACCAGCTCATCTACTTCCTTCAATGATTAAATTCTTCAGTGTTAAGTCTTGTTTTGCAATTGGTTGACATTAACAATCATTGGCAAAACACACTGGACAAGCAGTATGTACTATGAGAATAAGAAACTCTACATTCTGTTTAAATAACTTAATCACAATACATTTTGACCCAGAAATTGTTTACTTCAGGTAACACAGGAAAAAAATCATCATTATTATTTTCTTTAAAACATCACATTTATGAGTTTTGAAAAGATTATGAGACAGGAGATACTTATTTTCAGTTGTAGAATGATGTTATGATTTAAATGTGAAGTGTCCCCCAAAGACTCCTGCGCTGAGGGCCTGATTCCCCAGTGCAGCCGTGTTCAGGGCCTAGAGAGGTGACTGGGTTGTGAGGGTGCGGACGTATCAATGGATTAACCCATTGGTAAGTTCACCACTGAATGGGCTATTAGGAAGTGGAGCCAGTTGGAGGTAATAGGTCACCAGGGGCGCGGCTTGGAACATTATATCTTACATCTGGCCCTGTCCTCTCTCTCTGGCTCTTTCCCTCTCTCTGAGTCCACTCATCCATGAGGCAAGTAGTGTCTGTCCTTCTTCCACCATGATGGTTTGCCTGACTTCAGGCCCACAGCAATGGAGCCAGCTGACCATCGGCTGAAGTCTCTGAAATAAGGAACCAAAATAAACTATCCTCCTGTAAGTGGTTTACCTAAGGTCTTCTGTCACCTGTGTGACTGACACACAGGATATAAAAAGTTTTAATGGTTTCCAAATATCCCCTTGGTCAATATGGGTAACAGATTACATGATACAAGCTTTTACTTCTCTTTAAATTTTTTTAAATTTTTGAATTAAAAAAATAAATAAATAACAAATAAACACAGAAGTATAACTAAAAGTCTTCAAGCAGACTGAAATAAATCTATTAATCCACACCTGTGGGTATGATCCTTTGCTCACCATTAGCCCTGTTATTGTGTTAGGATTGCCACTCTGTATTACATCCATGAAGATATTTTGAGGACTTGACCAAATACCCTAGCAAAATCTAGATATAATAGCTGCATGTTCTTTTTTTAAATTTTTAAAATTTATTTATTTATCTATTTATTTGGTGCTGGGGATTGAACTCAGGTCTTTTTGCTTGCAAGGTAAGCACTCTAACCACTGAGCTAAATCCCCAGCCCATGCATGTTCTTCATCTGCAGGCACCACAAAAGCAAAAATAGATTTAGTCTGTGATGGTTTTCTCTAAATGACTTCATCTTGGATCTTAGTGGAAACTAATTTTTCTCCTTAGTTTTTATTAACCAGGTGTATAATTCCATTGTATAACACTGATTTAAAAAACATCTTAGTTGTATAGCATGTCATGCCTTTCCCTTTTAGAAAAACAAATGTCCCTCTCTGTAATTCACCAATTTTAATCTCAGGGATCTTACTTGGAAGCTATCTTCATATCTTGTGATATAGGTCCAGTCATGGAAGTAATACTCAACTACAATCCTGGCTCACTCTTCTGTTCCCTTGCTAACTGTCTACGGTCTCAGGGGCCACAGATTTCACTGCAAAAAAAAAAAAAAATTACCTTTGATAAATTAGAACAAAAGAAATGGGAGTTTATTTTTTGTTGTGCATTGCTATGATAAAAACAGTCAGAAAAAGAGCCCTAGTCAAGTAAAACCTTAATTTGGTAAACACATGGATCTACAGCAGTTTCCCCACCTTGGCGTCCCATCAGGCAATTTGCTGTTCTGAAACGCGGGCGGAGACCCTGTCTCCCACTCACCAAATGACAGTAGCTATAGCTTTAATCATACACATTCCTAGAGTTTCAGTCATTTGCATATGTTTCTTGGAAACATGTGAGCAGCTTTGGGCAGAGAAGAGGAAAACCCAACAGATATAGGGCACAGTTTCCATAAATAGATCAAAAATAACATTGAGAAATCCTTGGCTATTTTCCACTTCATCTCTGCTTCTCCTTCCATGAATTCTAGGTCTTCTTTTCTCCCAAAGTATGGATCAACTTCCCACAGAGACTTTTCCAAACTCTGTACATGAAGTTCTGTATGTTAGATTTTTTTTAGTAATAGACTCTTAGGAAAGAACTATTGGGAAATACTCCAAAAGAATACTTTAAGGACATTAAGGCGTATTGCCAAAATGGAATTCCATTTATTTATCTGAAAACTGATGCCTCCTGCAGCCACATATCTGGAATGTTGGGACAGAGAACTGAACCCAACCATGTTGATACGATTTTATTGTTTCTTCCAAGAAATTGTTGTCCATTAACATAAGGCTCTAAACCAATAATTTGCTGGTAGCCTTAGAAAATTTCTTAAAACTCAGTTCTACAAATAAGTAATTTGAACATTTGGACAAATGAAATCCTTTTCCAAATAGTAGATTGCTTGTTGGTACAAATAGCTCATGTGTCAAAGGGCCTTTACTTGCCAAGGCTTGCTTAAAAATCCTTATTTCACTGCTTAATTTATTATCATATATTAAAATACATTACATCACTCATTTGGCCATTCCTAATAAAACCCTCATACTGCCTGGACTATTTGAGTCTAGATCCTCACATTTCAGACTTCTACCCATGACCACCCTCTTCTCAGACACGACTGAGACCAAGTCGGTGTTCTGTGTTAAGTTGGTGTTCTCTATTACTGCTTCATACTTGAGGTTTGCTTTGGCAACAGTCTACTCTGGTAAACTGAGGGAGTCACAATCAAGACACCCAGCAACTTTGTATCAGCTCTCTTACTTTCTGCCACCTTGCTAGACCTTAGGGATCCTATAGAGACCACAAGGCACCCAGTCCATGCAATCCTATGAGAGAGAAACATATTAAACAATTATAAATGAATGAATTACACTTGTAACTACTGCCAGAAGGAAAAGTTAGAAGGTATTATGGGAGCAAACAAACGAATAATGTGACTCTTTAGAGGAGAAGAAGAAGGCACACTGAGTAAGTAACGTTTGGCCTGAGATCTCCTGGGGAAGTAAATATTAAGTGGCTGGCCGTGGAGGAGAAGATGGAGAGGAAAGAGAAGCCAGGATAATGGAAAGCAAAAAGAAGTGTGCAATGTTTACTGTTCATTGTCAACTTGATTGGCTTGAGAGACATCTAAGAGACAAGTAAAGCACACTTTTGAGTATGTCTATGTGGGTCATGGAGATGCGACCTGAGGACTATATCTGGCCTTGGCCCCTTCCCCTCTGGCTCGCCTCTGCTCTCTCTGCTCTTTGGCTGCCCCTAATTTGGTGGCTTTGCTCCACCACACCCTTCTGCCATGATGTGCCCACCTTGGAGCCAGCTGACCATGGACTGAAATTTCTGAAATTAAGTTGTATATTTTGTGTATTTTATCACAGCAATGGAAGGTTTAAACACGAGAGAAGGGAAGAAGCAAGGAAAATAGAAGAGGAGGACAAAGAGAAGAAAATAAAGAGTTGAGATAAAACATGAGGGAATTGAAAAAGAAAAGAGGCAGGGAAGAGAGGGAACTCTTGAGTCTAAGTGTGCAAATATATATATATACACACACACACACACACACACATATGAATGATGTTAATTGAATAGATATCCCTCTGCCCTGGAATAGAGAGCCAAGAAGAATGAAAGAAAGTAATTTAAAATCAGAGAAATCAATAGAAGCAACATGAAGGTAGGCTAAGAAATTATATGACTTAACTTTCATCCATACCTACAAGACATTGTTTTATCACGTGATTCCTAATACTAAGTATTATATACAGTATTTACAATTGTTTTAATTCGGTAGGTGAAAAATGGCATCTTATTATGTCAGTTTTGAATCATTTGTCAACTGGTGCACTTCCAGACAAATGGTAATTTAATCTTTTTATTTCCTCCTTTTATAACTTAATTCTTCAAATCTTCAGCTTCAGTTTGTCCTCACTGACTCCCATGGGCACGTTAGTTGTGAATACTCCTCTGTTGGTTGGCTCTCCGTGTGGAGAAAGGAAGCAGGTAGAGATGAGCCTGTTGTGGAGGTCACGTGAATAGCGAAGAGGAACAGGTGAGTGGACCCTTCAGGATCCTACTGGCCCCCTACTTGGGGGAAGAGTTCACTAAGGAAAGACTCCCCACACCTCCCATGATGTGATCTCTTCTCCTCCAGCCAGAGAGCTGTGTGCCCAGGGACAGCCTGGTAGGCAGGGTGGACCCTGGGGAAGCCTCTGGTAAGCCGCAGCTGCCCTCCCCTCCTTTGAGGCTGGCCCCAAGTTGTCACACAGCCCAGCACACCCAAACAAGTTAATTTGTAATCTTAGGGGGAAAGTGATGGCCGCGCTGGGTCTGTCACTGAGCGCTCTCCCCGCCAGTTTAAACAGCTGATTAGTTAGCACCACTGGAATCGATCCGCATCAGTTCCACCTGCGTGCACCCACCAGGAACCACTTTATTGTAAATCAATCATTCTGAAAACATCTCACAAAGGGGCCAGGCTTTACTAACAAGCCGTCAATTCCTGCTGCCTGTTGGCAGCACCCAGCAAATGAGGAGTGTGACCAACATTTATTCAAAAATTACTTCCTCAGGTTCTTCTGAGCCTGGGTAGGGGGTAGAGATATGGGGATGAATTGGAGCTTCCTGATACAAGCACATGCACACACAGGATGGGAAGCTGTCTCCCTGGAAAGAAAGTCACTAGTGACCAGGCTCTCATTAAAAAAAAAAAATTAAAGTAAGCAAAAGATGTAGATAGACATTTCACAAAATAAGATAAATGGGTGGCCATAAGCACTTGAAAAAATACTCAACCTAATACACCATCTTGGAAATGCAAGTAAATCCCTCAGGGAGGCACCTATACCACTATGGAAAATATTGACAAAGCCCAAAGTCGATGAGGATGGAGACCGAACTGACTCCCCAACATTGTTGGTGAGAGTGTAAACTGATAGAACTATTTTCAAAAGAAGATCTGGTGGTTTCTTATAAACTGAACATACAGCTACCCTACTACCAGTATCCTACTTCTACGTATTTATCCAGGGTAAATGAAAACATGTATCCACACCAAGACCTGTACACAAATATTCATAATAGTTCTATTCACAATAGCCAAGCTCTGGACACTTTCCAACTGTTACCCACAGCTGAGGGGTAAACAAATCGCTATGTATCCAGAGGAGGGACAATTGCTCAGCAAATAAAGGAATAGATTGCAGATAAGCACAACAGCATAGTTGAATGTCAAAAACATCCTAAGGGAAGCAATCTCACACAAAAATACCTACTCTATGATTCCATTCATGTGAAACTCTAGAACAAACAAAACATCTATGATGTGGAACACTCTGAATAGTGGTTGCTTCCAAGGCAGTGGGATTAGGGACTGACAAGGCTGTGGCTTGAGGGAACTGTCAGGAGAGATGTTCTATATCTCATGTTCTATAGTCCATGTTCTGCATCTAATATTTTATATCTTCATGGACTTGGATTGCATGATTTTATATCTCGATGGACTTGGATATACCAAAATTTTTTTTTGCATATACCAAAATTCAGGGAAAGGCTCACTTCAGATTGGCACATTATATAGTATGTAATTTTTACCTGAAAACACTAAAACCTGAGAGACAAGCATAAGCAAGTAGTGAATTTAACTAATGGTAAGTGTTTGGGCTGAAGTTTAGCAATCTGCAACTTACTTTGCATGTTAAAATAGGATGGGTGGATAACCAGCAAGAGGGATCGACAGTGGATAGATACAGCATAAAGGACGTACGTAATACAACCTCAGTGAAGTTAAGGGCCAGAATACAGACGTTCAAGGTAAATTACCTTTCAACTTTTCTGTGTGTTGAAATTTTTTCATAATACAATGTTAGAAGGGAAATTTTTCACAATACAATGAGATGGATAGTCTTCCTTTCCTAGTCAGCATTACTAGCACACCAGGGCTTTGTACCCTGTTTGAGTAACCCGTGGCCTCTAAATCAATCTTTTTCCCTTATCCATTGACTACAAAAAATGACTACATTTGGGCTGTTCAGAAGACAAACTTGCCAGATAACACTAGGAACATACTTCTCCCGAAAAAGATGTGCAGAGAATAGTATAATAAGTTTCCAAGAGCCTTCAGCAAAACGTGTTCAACTCTTTTTAGTTAAAGGGATGGGACAAAGGATCTTTGTCTTGAGATACTTTCCTCTTCCCTTTGTGGCTTCTGTCTAAATCTCAGGAGTTGGGCAGAAAAGCCGGAGGAAACTGTGTTTCCATTCCCAGCGATGCAGGCTATTGTTCTCCTCTGGTTAGAAGGCATCGTGGTAACAACTGGATCTTGCCGAGTGTGTCCAAACAGCCCCATGTGGGAGACGCTGAGGTCATTTGCTGACAGATGATTGTATTGTCAGCGCTGCATGGTGAAGGGTAATTGTGTGATTATGACTCCCTGGTAAAGCTTGCGTCTGAAGGCAGAACTCTGGGAGTAGTTTGAGCGGTGGGAAGGAGTAAAATTGGACTGAAAGAGAGAGCAGCTGAATGCCTGTGGCCCAACAACTTCAGTCGGGGAGTGAGGCACAGATGGGAAAACCAGCTTATAGCCGCTTGGGAGCGACAGTTACAGTAATGAAACAACACAAGGTAATGGTTACAACACACAACATGGTTAGAAGGAACCCTAGATTTATTGGCACTTGGCAAACATGAAGGAGCAGGATTAAGGAGGCAGGAGGTGGTTGAAGCTACTGGTACCATGCAGGAGTTAAGCATTCGCCTGCTATACCTAATTTTGCCTGGCGTCAAGTCCCAGCTGGCTACTTCCTAACTCTATAACCTTTGGCAAATGCCCACAGCTCCCTAGGCCTCTGTTTTACCTTCTCTGTAAAAAGATTTAAATAATTGTAGTCCTCCTGTGGATGTTGTGAGAACTGGTTGAGTGAGGCAAAAGGCTGAAAATAATTCTGGGCATATGATCAGCATCGTAGAAATGCTCGTAATGACTTTAGGCAAACTGCCCTTCCTCTGGGCTTTGGATGGCCTCAAGTTACAGAAGACAGTGCTAAGCTCCAAATATTCCTCTGTTGCTTGGCTACTATCTGTCCTCCCTTCAGGTTGGATATTCTTGTTCTGGGCATGTGCCATGACTCATCCCAGAAAGCAGGATAAACTCAAGAGATGAACAAGTCTGCTTTAAATTCAGCAAGTATTTTTTGATAATTCTTTCAGAGAAATCAAGGCACAAGGTGACCACTTCTAGATGGTTTGGCCTTAGTTTCTTCTCAGAACGGGGAGAATAATACCACTTTTGTAGGACTAGAGTGAGGATGACAAGAATATGTGTAAAATGTTCTTGTCCCCATACATGGCACATACTAAGTGCTCAGCAATAAATTCTATAAATATATGCATGTACATTTTTATATATGATATGTATGATACATATATGACATATATATATTTTACATGTGTATACAGTACACACATAAACACACACACACATCTAGTTATAGTAACAATTATGTAAAGAACAATTATAATTCAAAAAACCACAACCTGACAGATGAGACTTACAGGTGAGTGTTTAGAAACTTAGGTACCCTTTTGTAGGGCCAAGCAACTTAGAAAACAAGAAACCAGCAAATAGTCTACTTACCTGTGCATTTCTACCTGATTCAACTTTGAATCTATAGGTAGCATAGTAATAAACTTAGATCTATTTAATATCCTGTAAAGAGTAAGGGTTAAAAAAATCACTATATTTATGTGTGTACCATATATGCATGTGTGTAAGTATATACATAATTTCCCAAAAGCATTTATTAACAATAATAGAATGGTAGTGGTCGTAATGATGTTGGCGGTAACATAAACTATTCCACATGTTCTCCAGTATAACAATTTATATTCATTCAAATACTTATTTTCTCAACACTTTTAAGCCCTCAATCAAAATAACACAGAATTTCAACTCTACATATCATGGAAGAGAGCTATGCTCACCACTGCACCACCAAAGAGCAAACTGAGGACCTGGAAAAATACATATCTTCACTCACATTTCTTTAACATATTTGATACCTTGTGTATTGGTACTCACCATAATGTTATGTTTTAGATACAATGAAAACTAAAACAGAACTGTATATAGAGTATGACAATCTAAGTGAAGTTGTATTCTTCAAGGCTCCACTCAGTATGTTTTAACAATGAAAGATTTTGTTAAAAAATAAATAAATAAATAAAGCATGTGGACATCTACCTCCTGCCTATTCCCTTGGAGATTCATAATGCACATGGATTTACAATGCACATTTCATGTGCTCAGAAGTCCTAGAGAAGCTTCTTTATCTTACTCTACATTTCAACAATTACTGGGCTGCAGAATCTCTTTGCTAGTGAAACATGTCTACACATTACACGAGAGGTCTGTGGTAGAAGGAGGGAGACATATAAACTTGTGCCCTGGCCTGTGACCAGGGCCGAGATGGCTTGATGGACTACACAGCGTGGGCAAGAGAGGATGGAAGTGCTTCGTTTACTTCTGCATTAACCAAGCGGTCAAGAGACATCCCCACCCTCAAGCCAAGGTTGTGAAGCCTACTGGAGTCATCCCCAAGTATCTTTAGCTGGACCACAGTGTTTCTAACATGAAATGACAGATTTTCCATGCCTATGCTTCCCATTCAATAAAGTTGCTCCAAAAAGTGTAATGTCTTTAAGGTCTTTGGTCCTTTGGGGAAGTTTATCATGGATTTCTCAACATGTAAAGCAAGGAGGTTGGACTTAGTCATTTCTAATTGCATGTTGGTGAACTAAACTCTACATGCTTTAAATGTAGAGTCTGCATGATTCAGTTAAGGGCCAGGTGCCCACAGTACACCACAGCAGATGTGTCTCTCTACTCTAGACATGGACTCTCAACTCCAATCCACAGCCAAAAGCAAAGTTCTTTACAAAAAGACTTATCTTAATGATGAGACACATTGATTTGGGTCAGCGAGGACTGCAGGCTGCACCCTAATAGATGCCTACAGAAAGAAGCTTCCAGGTTAGATTTGGCTGTAGACAGAGTTGAAAATGTAGATACTTGAGACAAAAGCTTCTCCTATGAGGGACTTCATCAAAGCAGTAAGTAGCTTCAATTTCTGTCTAACAGAAATGCAAAAGGAGGTGCATATGTGAGCAAGTGGTTTGGGGCCACACATCCATAGGCAGTCCCCCCCCCAAGTGACATCTCTCTTCTCAGCAAGTGAAGAACATTGCTCAATTTTGGGACCTTAAACCCAAGAGTCTGAATATACTTTCATATATCTTGGAGGAGAAATTTTTATGGTGGGAAAACTTACATGTCATAAAATTTACCATGTTAACCACATTTAAGTGTACATTTTAGTGGCATTAGATACATTGACATGTTGTGCAACCATCACCAGTATCCACCTCTAGAACTTTTCACACTGCTCGACTCAAATTCCATGTCCCCTAAACAATCACTCCCAGTTCACTTTGCCCCGCCCCCAGAAACCACCATTGTGCCGTTAATTTCTATGATTTTGATGATGGTAAATACCTCACGTGCATAGAGTCATACAATATTTATTTAGTCATCAGCTTATTTCATTGTGCATAATGTCCTCAGAATCGATCTATCTGGTAGTAGAGGGTGAATTTTAATATTACGATTTGATTACACACACACACACACACACACACACACACACACACTTAAGAATAGCCACCTGCTTTTACGGTCTATTTTATGTTTTGTGTTTACGATAATTTCAGAAGAATGAGGAAAAATGGAATTAGAGTATACCTAGAGACTGAAGGTATTTTTAGTCATTTAGCCCTTCAGAGGTCATGGCTGATCTGAGAGATATAAACTTTTCTTACAAGTTGTTAAGGGGTAACACCTAACTGACATCTTCTGCAGGATTAAGTAGGAAATACTGAGAGAGTCAGCACCAGAACATGAGAATATGTTACCTTATACAAGGAATGTAACAGGTGTGACTGAAGCTACAGATCTTGCAAGGAGAGATTGTCCTGCATTTGTTCTGGTAGCCCCAGTCTGACTGTACAAATCCTAAAAAGCTCAGAGTCGCTGGCTGTGGTCTGAGAGAGACAGGTAACAAGTAGGACTGAGAGAGATGCAACGTGAGACAGATTCAAGTCATTGTTGCTGGCTTTGAGGATAAAGATGCAGGACCAGCAGCCAAGGAATAGGAGCAGAAGCTAGCAAAGGTGAAGAAATAGAGTCTTGCTATTTGTCCAGAAAGGAGTATAGTCCAGTCAGCATCTTGATTTTATCTCATGGAGTTTCATGTCACGCTTATGACCTGCAGAACTACAAGAGAATAGATCTGTGCTCTTTAAAGCTGCTAAATGTGTGGCAGTGTGACACATCAGCCTGCAAAAGAACTAGCAACATGATAGCAGATGCTATGGTAACTTTTTAAGATGTACTACTATCATCCTCTCTTTGAATGGACCAATTTATGGGAGTACATTTTGGAGGTAACAGAGGCATATACATCGATGAAGAACTCTTCCAATCTGAATTCCATCAACAATGGATTGAGGTTAAACATTTATTCATTAAGGAATTTTAAGTGCTCCTATACGCCACATAACTGCACTAGGTACTGTGTACTCGCAGGAACATGAGACCAGAGACCTGATGCCTGGCTCCAGAAGCTGACACTCTTGCATAAGTAACAGAAGACAAATAATCCAATTGGCATATGATTATAAATTGTGACAAGCACTACAAAGGAAATGGAAAACGTAACATGATGGAGAATCATGGAAAAGTTTGGGAGCAAGGACAAGGTAATTAAAGTGGTCTGAGAAGAATTCACCAAGGATGAACTTTTACACAAATATTTGAAGGATGACAAGGACCCAGCCATGTAGGGTAATCGGTGCAAAGAGAAAGGAAACTTGACAGTCAAATCTGGCCAGTTTCTGGGAGAAAATGAGCGCAGTCTAGTTTGATTCAGGAGTAGGAATAAAGAGATAGAAGTCACAAATGGCCCCCAAATTTCTGACTTGAGCAACCTGGTGATTTAGAAAATATTTTCATTAAAGTTTTACCAATAATGTAATGTTGAAATTATCTTTGGATGAAAATTGGCATTCCAGGGCTGCTGATAAGGTACTGATAAAGAATGAGATTTGGTTGCTCTGAACTACCAAACAAGGCATTCTGTCATGCAGTCCAACTTCCTCTGTGTTAGTATTATTAAAGTCAGAGACCCCAAAACCAATTCACTGTAGAACTAGATCTGAGGCTACTCATTACTAATAATGGCAACTTCTATGATTTCATCTCAATGAAAACAATATTATTCGTCATACTGAATTAATATTATAAATTTAAATTTTATTGAATTTATTGTTTTATCTCGAGCTTCCAACTCTTTTCCTTAATAACTGAGTCATTTTCAAACTATTTTTTTTTACAATTTTATATAGGAAGAGCTCTATCCATGAAGACTAATTTTATGTTTATATATTTATAGTAAGGTTTGACACCCATAGCACCTATTGTATGCCAGGCACCTCTTTTAAGTATGTTGCAAATATTGATTCATTTAATTTTCATTATAACATAAGAATATAGATGTTATTATTATCCCTGGGTTATAGATGAGACCGAGGCAAAGAGAGGGTTAGTGATTTGGCCAAGGTCAGATAGCCAGTAAGCAACTAATCTGAGATTACAACCAGCCTATCTATCTCTTACATTTATGCTCTTAAATAACATTAAAAATTTAAGCTAACACAGGGAAGACCCATGAATATTTTTTCTTTTGAGTATATTTCTAAATTTTGAGAAAACTGTCATAGATCATTTAATCCTTGAGGCAAATGTAAGAAGTTTTAGTGAAATAATATTCTTTGTATCCATGAGGAAACATGCCTAGAAAGGAAGAAATTAGTGTTTCTTGGTATTATCCATGTTACTTTGTAATGTTTTTCTCTTACTTCAAGTGCATTTGATCTTCCCATCTAGATTGTGAAAAGATGGATCCCTCTAGAGACCCCAGCACACCCATGACGCAGAGTAAAGATCCACAAAATTCACCAAGGCTCACGAAGGCTCAAATGTGATTTAAACCAGTTGGCCAACTCTGTGTGTGTGTGTGTGTGTGTGTGTGTGTGTGTGTGGTGGGTATTTATCTCCTCCTGAATCCACAAGATGTCATTACTTCATGTAGCAGTTAAGCTTCATTGTGTTAATTTGACCAGCTTGGGAGCTGGGGATTAGTAAAATACACTTCTGGGTGTGTCTGGGCAGGTCCTGGAGGCATGACTTTGGGTACTGTACACGGTCCCTGGGTCCTTCTTTGCCAGGCCCTCCTACTATCATGTTTTGTCTTGGAGCCAGCCAACCATAGACTGAATCCCCTGATACCATGAGCAAATGAAACCTTTCCTCCTTTAAATTGTGGGTGTTGAGTATTGCGTTTGAGTGATGGGAAAAGTGACTAATGTGCAGGCCATTGAGTTGACACCACATATCTACCCTTATAAAGCGTTGTATTACTTCCCTTGCATGCTATTTCCTGAATTTTCTCCTAGAAAACTCCTATTAGACTGCAAGACCCAGTACAAATACTGTCTCATTTTTTATACTGTCCATGACCCTGTCCAGCTAATTGCTGATTTTTGCCTCACTATATATCATTGTATCTGCTTGTATGGATAC
The DNA here is from genome assembly GCA_004026905.1 of Hystrix cristata. Classification (NCBI taxonomy): domain Eukaryota; kingdom Metazoa; phylum Chordata; class Mammalia; order Rodentia; family Hystricidae; genus Hystrix; species Hystrix cristata. The sequence goes on along the minus strand of PVJO010016188.1, from coordinate 22,752 downwards.
ACTTCTTATGCTGCTGCATATTTAATTGTTTCTGTCTCAACACTGCCTCCTTCCGGGGCAGGGACTATGTCCAATCTCATTTGTAGCCTGGAGTGTGATGAGCTGATTGTGTCCCCTCTAAATTCACATATGTTATGAGCTGATTGTGTCCCTTCTAAATTCACACATAAAAGTGCTAACTTCCAGAAGCTCAGAATATAACTGTATCTGAGATAAGATCTTCAAAGAGGTGATTAGTATAATAGAAGTCCCTTGTAAAAAGATGATATCTGGGATATGATTGCACAGAGAAAAGGCCACATGAGGACACAGTGAGAAAGTGGTTAACGGCAAGCCAAGGAATGAGGCCTTTAGAAGAAATCAAGGCCTGGGCTACCTTGGTTTTTAACATTCAGCCTCCAAAACTGTGAGAAAAGAAATTTCTGTTGTTTAAGCCACTCAGCCTATGGTATTTTGTTACAGTACTGCTAGCAAAACAATACACTTGTTACGAAGCATTTATATACTGTTAGTGCCTAAATTATAGACATGTTTGTAGCTCATGTCTACATTTTTAAAATCAAAGTGATTTTACCCAGGGCCCATAGAAAATTTGTGAATGATTACAACTGGAAAAACAGTCCTCTAACTGGATGCACCTTGAGACCAAAATACTAAGCAAGATGAGATATGTTTATGTACCGGTTCTTCAAGATGAATGTCATTATTACATATTGCAAACATATGCTAATAAGATAAGTAAATTTAAAGAAGTCCTGTTCTAATCAAGACCTCAATCCTACTCGCAACCCTAAATTTCTTTTTTTAAAAAACTTTTATTAATGCATATTTGCAGTACATAATGATTTTATTCACTGTAGGGAACTAGTACGTGTACATAACACATTTCAATTCTTTTTTCCCCTTCCTTCAACACCTCTTTTATTTTTCCAGCATCAGATTCACTTATTTATAAAATCTTATAAAGTTAATTATCATATATACAGATTAAAATTCAGACTAATGGGCCAAAAAGCATATAACTCATATAAGACAATTGTAAGAAAACCCTAAATTTCTGTGATGCTTCTCTTATATCATGACCACCCACCCACAATGTATCAGCTGTGACATTCTAAACCATATAAATAAATTCTTATAATTTGGGAGAACATGCTGACTGCATTGATTATATTAGGGTCAGCTGAAATAAATAATGAAACAAAAATAAAGTACGTGTATGTGTACACAATCACAATTCATTTGGAAAGCATGATACTCATCCATTCTTTCGGAATACTTCAATGTACTTTAAAACCTGTTCTTTAAGCAGCTGATACACATAGATATAATCCTATAAGGACAGAATAAGAGATGGAAAAATCAGCAAAGATGGCCATCCAGGGTCTTGGCTGGAAGTTGGTGCTAGGATAACCTAAGCCTAAGACTGGACCCAAATGAGGTAAAAAGGAGAGAATATGTGAAGAAAGAAGCATGCAAATTCCAGAATATTCTCCCCTAAGCACCTGTGGAGAAGCTCTACATTGCCCTTTCTCAGACTTCAATTACATTCTAAGTTTGACTCTGCAAACAGTTGAGGCTGGCTATGTGTTTGTTGAATGGGTGAATGAATCAAAGGAGCTGATTTAACTAGGAACACATTTTAATGTTGATCATAGAGAAGGGAGGTGGGTTCACATACCAGCTCACAGTGGAAAAGGCAATTCAATTACCAACACCAACAGACAATAAACTCAGGCTAAAACATGGCAGTTTTGTGAGACATTTGGCTGTAGCCACTTTGCTTTTTTCTTGGTTTCTCCTTTCCCTTTCCACCCCCTACTGACTATTCGTAAGCACCACAGCATGAGATCCTCGCTTTTTATCCACACACACCCCCCCCCATCTTCTCATCACTGTGTGGGCTATGGGAAGCCTAAATGGGCTGTTTAGTCATTTGTTTTTCTTTATTTCTTCCCATACAGTTGAATAACTCATATGGTCTAAAGGCTGAGGAATTTGGCATGTGCAAATACCACACACACAATGAATAAGACCTTATTTGTTATGAAGTGGGAAACAGAATTGGAAAGTGATTTAAAACAATGAAAGAAAGGGCCAGAATTTTGTCCTGACTCCCTGGTGGTTGAGTAGGTTAGAGAATAAATGTAGCCTTGAGATTTCTGGGTCCTCACAAACAGGGAAAGATATTCAGACCAGGGGATTAGCTAGTGTGTGAGTTAACACATGAAAATACCTTCACAATTTTCCCTGCAGGAGGCTGCAGAAGGGGTAGGGAAGAGGGATTACTAGGGAAGCAAAAGAATCATGAGGAAGAATGACAGAGGATTTTTTTGGAAGCAAAGAGAAGAAGAGAAGACAAAGTCAGGCTCACATTGGAACTGATTTCTAGAATGACTGTGGGTGACACGGAGCTTTGATCTATAAAAGTCCCTAGCTGCACAGGGACCTTTGTTGACAGCTCAGGGACTCATGTAGGACACCAGAACAAGGGCAAGAGAGGACAGTGGGAGAGAAGAATTACAGAGAGGAATGAGGACATGGATGGGGGTGGAGTGTGCAGCAGGGGAAGGGGAGGCGCATCTCCCTCCTTTGGGAACATACAGACAAGTCCATCACACCCGTGGCAGGCTGCAGTGATGAGAAAGATACATAATATGATAAAGCTTGGTAGCAGGCTTGTGTGATTGAACAGACCAATGAAGAGATAACATTTGAAAGCTTTACTGCTTGGAAAGCTGTTAGCAAGCTGGTGTCCCCTTCATCATGTTTAATTTTACTTTTACTACCCTTCATTTGCTTTGACGGGTTGATGTTGCCATGGTGCGGTTGGAATTCTCATAAAAGTGCTGTTACCCTTTCAAGATGGCCATTTTTTTCTAGGGTTTACACCACATTTTATAGTTATGTCAGAAGGTTTACTTGGTTTATGAATTCTCCAAGCTCTAAGATTGCTCTCAAAAAACTCTGAGTTGCCTTCAGTTCTTGCTGTTTAATTTCTGATCTTTTAACAACATTTGCATCTCTGGGTGATGTCCCAACATAATTAGAAATGTGTCTTTTGGTCCCCACAAGGGAACAAAGGGCACTCAGAGAAACAGAACCCACTTTTCCTAGGTTAATACCCCTAGCTATATGTGACTGTCTATATCTGCCTGAATATTCTATTTTTTGGATAAAATGGTAATAAAACAACTATGAACAACGATGAAATCTAACAATTAATAAGTAACCATGTGATTTGACAACTCTTTTTTTTTTCCTAATAGTTTAAGGGTATAAAACTATGTAGGAGCAAACTACTCCTCTAAATAGCTAGTGACAATGTTCAGGTTATAAGCATTTCAGTAGGTCTACACCTTCATCAATTAGTACGATCCATTCACTCCACCCACAAATTTAATGAGTCACTCTCTCTATTCATAAGAATTTTTAAGAAGCCGGAAAACTCAAGACACTATGCAACACCATATTTGGGAGGTTGCCTAAACCGAGAGCCCACAACAGAGTAAAATTACTGTGGTGAGATCCGTTGTATCAGTCACAGTGGATGGGAATACATTGACAATTTGATGTGAGACATCAGATATGTAAATTTCTAAGATTTTCTTTGCGGTTTCTTCTAGTGAATAAATATTTAAGTCCATTCCTCCACATTGCCTGGTAAGATCTGGAACACGGAAGCTGTTCGGGGAAGTGGAAAGATATTCACCTTATTAGTTTCCTATGAATGCTCTAACAAAGTACCATAAAATTGGTGGCTTCCTGGCAAATTTACTCTCTTAAAGTTGTAGAGATCAGAAGTCCAAAATGAGTCCTGTGACATTAAAATCATGTGTCTTCCTTGTTCATCTGAAAGTTCTGGGAAAGAGTCTTTTCTTTAACTTTTCCAACTTCCGTAAGAAAATTGCCCTCCTTGGCTCATCCCCCACTTTCCTCAGCCTTCAAAGAGACACTTCCATGTCCATGATCATTCTTCATGGCCATATCCCCATGACCTTCTCTTACATCCCTCTTTTATTTTTAAGGCCCCTTCTGATTACACTGGATCCTCCAGACAATCCAGATAAATGTCCCTATTTCAAGGTCAGCTGATTAGCAACATTAATTTTACCTGCAAACAAGCCATCTTTGCCATGTAAACGTATTCGCAGCTACTCCTGAGTAGGGAGCAGATATTTTTAGAGCCCATTATTATGCCTATTATACCATCCAAAGAAGGTAGCAAGTGTGTTGGAGGACCACTTGGAACAATAAGACTCACATAAATTAGAGTCAAATAAATGACTAGAGGCCATTTTTCCAGTTTAGAAGTGATGGTGTTTTATAAAACACTATACTAGGAGCTGAATTCCACTGATGTGAGCTTCCTGACTGGTGAAATGAGAATGGTAACATTTTACTACCAGCAAGCGAGACTTTTAAAAGCTTCAGGGTATGTATATACATATCAAGTGCTTGTTTAACCTGTCTACAACCGTTTTACATTTTCACTGCTTTGAATTTTGCTATTGAAAATACCATTACAACTTACATCCCTAAATATCTCTGGTAATTTTCCTATTATAACTTCTACCTTGTAATCATACTAGGTTCAATAGTGTGAATATCTTCAGGGATCTTGATGTTTTCCCAAAAAGGCAGCAGCCTGGGAATGAGTATTTGTCCTGGAAGTAGTACAGAATGGAGCAGATGAATCTGCTTCTGTTCAGATCTTCATGGTTCCTGAGGTCTACCATAATTTGTTTAAGGATACACATTTTCATACATAATGGCCTCTAACTACAAAGGAAATATATTCTATGTACACCAGATAAGGAAAATTTAGAAAAACTCTGATCAGAGTTATTATTCACAAAATGGTCTAAAATGCCAGAGTGCAGTATGGCTGCCAGATCCCCCCGATGAGGTGCATCGTGGGGTCACTTTTATGACAAAGAGCTCTCCCTTTCAGGTTGACTTGAGAGACACTGACTCTGTGAGGTACAGTCGACTCAACAAATGTCCATTTGCACCAGCATTGTGCATTCAGTGTAAATCATAGATTCCTGCCCGCAGAGAGCTTGCCTTTCAGTAGAATTTGTCTGGCGGTTATTAAGTACTACTCATGATCTGTGCAGGTACTTTTAAAGTAAAGCTAATTTGTATAAATAATGTTTTCTGTGGCCCAGCTTGACCCATAAATAAAACCATGAATGTGAGTGAATATTGTATTGCTAAATCATCTCCCCAAAATTTCCACTGTCCCAAACATTCTTTTGGCTGAAAGGAACAATGGTAATTGTTTTCATCTATTGACTCCTCCCTATGAATGTGATTCTGGTGGGACTGGCAATCGTAAAACTTTCTCCTTGACTACGGGGTAGAATGATAACACAAGTGAAGCTACCAGAATTTTTCCTCTGTAAGTTTAAATATTGTTTTAATAAGAAGACACACACAAGTAATTTGAGACGCTTTGCACTGAACTCAATATGGAGGGCTGCAGAGATATCAACCCACTGCTGCAAGCCCTGAAGAAGTCTTCCCTTTCTAGTGGCCTACTTATTCTGCTCTTCCTTTTAGTCTCTGATCACCTGTTATTCTTCCAGTAAGCCCCTCTTCCCTCAAACTATTATTTTGAGTTTGAACTAGTGAGAGAGTTTCCACTGTTTGGATTAGAAAACCCTGACAGTTAGACAGACACTGTATACACTTAGCTGGCCATAGTCACCATAAGAAACCCAGTCAGCTTTTCTATATTATTTCTTCTCCAAAACAAAACAATAGAAAAACAGAATATAAGGGAAAAATGGAAACAAAGCTTTTGTAAATAAGGAGGGAGGAGGGCTTGAAGGGAGGGGAGGGGAATGGGTAAAAAAGCAGCAGCAAGTTATATCATGTGCAAGTACAAATCCCTATGATGAATGTTATCATTATGTGTATCTAAAATGTACCATTAAAATACAATTTTTAAAAAGGTAAAAAAATAAAATAAAGCAATATAATATCAAAGCCATATGGACCTTCAGTACCCTTAAATATAAGGAAATTGAAGTCCAAAGAAGAGAATGACTTGTCCAATTTGCCACAAAGATTTACTGATAGATTCAGAACAGTTTTATAAACTAAGTTCACATTAGTATCAATACCAATGAAACAATAAGAGCTATTATTATAGATTCTGGAAGAAATAATACAATTTAGTTACTATAAAGTATGATTTTAGTTACTATAAAGATTCCATTTTCAAGCAGTAGCTGCACACTCCTGCCCGTGTAGGAGGTAATGGAAGTGAAGGGGGGGTCACATATGATTATCATTCTTTCTAGAATGATAATATGGCTTCCACTAAAAACTGAGAGGTAGCAGCTAATTTATTAGACCTTGGTCTCTAGTTAGCATTTAGTGACTATCAAGTCTCAGAATTTATCCTCGTGGTAGATGAAGTCTGAGATAACTTCCGATGATCCCCTACCGCCTGCTGTTCACATCATTTTGGCATTTCCCTTTGAGTGTGGATTGACTGAGCTGGTGATTTACTTCTAATCAAGAGAATATGGTAAGGTACTGCAATATCAATTCTATGACTAAGTTACAAAAGATTGGTCTTGATGACATAAGCTGCCATGTCGAGGAGGCCATGTGACAAATTTCAGAGGAGGCCTCCAACTCACAGTCAGGAGGGATCTGAGTCCTGAGTCCTAACACCCTCATGGCACTGATCTAGTAAGAACCACGGAGTGCAAATCCTGCTGCGTTTACAAAAGGACCTTGATTATGGCCTTGTGAAAGACACTTAAATGATGGCCCAGCTAGGCCATGCCCAGATTCCTGACCCAAGCATATGGTAAGATAATAATTCCATATTAAGTCATCAAATTTTTATAGTATACACAGAAACAGATTGTTCATATGGTCCTTGGTGGAGTTTAGTTCTTTGCCTTCTTGGGAGATTAAAGCTTTCTTACCAAGTTTACAAAAGAGGATGAGCTGGGCTAAGGTGAGCTGGGCGAAGGTAAACTGGGCTACGGGTTTATTTGTTTGTTGCTTTGTTTGCTTGCTTGCTTGCTTGCTTATCTGTTTCACACTTCTGGGGATCTAACCCAGGGCCTTCATACTGAGGTATATCCTCAGCTCTGTTCTAAATTTTTTGACACAATATCTCTCAAGGTCACTAAGCTGTCTAGGCTGGGCTCAAACTTACAGTCCTTCTGCCTCAGCCTCCCAGAGTGTTGAGCTATGGATTTTAGCACTCTCAGACTAAAGCCCTGTGCAAAGAGCAGGAAGCGCATTGTCCTTCATAGCCAAATGATGTCATGCATATCATCCGGGAATTCACAGTGCTAGAGTAGCTGTGGGCCATCAGATGGGAAGTTGGGCCATGCTGCCTCTCCACTGCCAACAGGCAGAGTTCGCATCACCTTAACAGAAACTTCTGCAAGAAAGAAAAGCACGAATAAAGTGGCACTGGTAAGAGAGAATGTGACATATAGCTGCTTCCACTGGTGTCACTTAATTGCACATATTTATTTAGGTTTAGCTGACTGGCAGTTACACACCATTTTAATTATGTTGGAAGTGGGAAAAGAAGAGTATTTAGTTTGAGTTTCTTGTTCCAAGTTCTTTTCTTAATTGCCTTTTCATTCAAGCTGAAGACTTATAGTGGCAGCCACAGCCCTGTTGAAACACAATTCATTGCATAAGTGACTGGGCCTCATAACAGAGCACCTTAATAAGACCAAGTTCTGTAGTTCTTGACTCTCTGAGATGGATTATGTTCATAGTCCATTATTTGAATGAGGATATCTGACTTACGGCAAATCTATCTGAAATGGCATTGTAGAACTGTATTTTATCTTTAAGAAATGTATTTTTATAAAAGTGAGATATTTACTTCTGTTGCAGGAAGGAATTTAAACAGAAAAATTTCTCTCTAATGTTTGTTGAATCATACGAGAATGATGAGGGGGAACAGGACGATACATCAACCAACTAACTTGAAACACTCTGTTGTATTTTTATTTCAGGGAGAAAGGCTGAGCTCAAGGTGCTTTGTGGTATTGCATGAAATACTTTACTTCTTTTTCCAAGCCATGCATATCATCCGGGAATTCACAAGGGTAGCATCTCTGTTCTCTATTACTTAAATTTGCACAAGTATACCATCAATTCTTCTTCCTAAACCTTCCTCTTTAGGGCTGGTGAAAGGGGTGGAAATGTACAGGTTTGGAGGATAGTTATCCTTGTTTGGAATCACAGGCTCTAAGAACCAGAAAGGACCACTGAGATTATCTGATCCAACCCTCTCATTTTATAAGTGAGGGAACCAAGGCCCTTTAGTGAAAGATCTTACCTATGAGTAATGTCTTTAATGATACCTGGAGACCCAAACCAAGAGTATTCCCAAAGGATCACAAAGAGCATGGAAATCTCTTACGCAGGTAAAGGGTTTGAAGCCCATTAGACTTCACTTATTTTCTTTTTACTTGACTAAAGTTAAAGAGTACTGGGCCAAAGGTGCTCAGACACTGTGGCCAAACACTGGGGTCTCAGTCTAACTCACTCACTCTACCTGGGACTTCAGAAAAGCTACTTAATCTGCCCATTTCTACACTTACCACCCAGGAGAAATTTAATAGGATCAACTCCTTTGGTTGAAGTGAGGATGACATAAGAAACTGCTCATAAAACTCTAAACACAAGGCCTGACTTTTGGAAAGGATCATGAAATATTTGGGACAATTATGGCCAGCATTACACCCCCAGCCTCTGATGATCTTCACCAAGAGCAAGCCACTTCACCTTTGGAGCCTCAGTGGGGCCACATGTGAAGTGAAGGAATGTCAGCATCGGGACATTTTTGATCTCGGGCCCTATTCTTCCTCTGACCTCAGTTTGGAAGATATCTTTCCTGCTTTCCTGATCAGCCTCTTCCATCAACTCCCATCCTGCCTGTCTTTGCAGCTAGCCTGGAAATACCTTGAGAGTGAAGCTCATATTTGACCCTTTCTGATTTTCCCTAAGTCCTTATACAGTATTTCTGACTAATAGGTCCCCATATTCAGTCAGCACTTACTGAATTTCTATTGCTCCTTGAGACAAAACATGCTTGATGGATTCATGCAACAGTAGATTTAGCATGGCTTAAGTCACCGCCGAGGATAATAGACTATAAAGCTCGCCAAGGAGGTTGGGATTCATGCTCAGGGGACAGTGGACTACAGTATACACGGGTCCTGGGAAAGCTGGCCAGAGGACTAAAGAACAAGAGCCAGACAAAGACATCAGTGTAAGAGCTGTATTTGAATAGAGCAGAGGGAGCCCCCAATGTGAGATTAGGCCAGGTCTAGCAGTGGAGAGAGGCCTACCAATATTTATGAATTTTTATTAGCCACTCCTCCCAGAGGCAATAAGAACTGGAGACTTAGCTGGTTTTTAAAAGTATGTGAGCGGCAGTTTTAAGCTGAAAACTCTTTAGTTACCAAGCCCAGCATGTTCTGGGGAGTGGCACCATGGTTATTTTTCACCTTCCTTTTTCCTGTCCCACAGCTTCGCTGACAGGCAATGGCTTTGGACAGAACAAAGGGCAGTGTTCTGTTCGCTCCCATGGATTGTCCTCTGCTGTCAGGGCTTAAATTTTAAACTATTCTGGCCATTCGATGTGGATGCCAGCAAAGAATTTTGTTACAGAAAGGTCACGTGCAATTATTAACACAGACTGACAACTGTACTTCAGAAAACAGTGGCCCTCTCCTGTCCCTGCCACCTTCTCAGAGGTCTTTGCTGACGATCTCTTCATTTCTATTCATTGTCAGCACCGTATTTTAACTGCACCTTGTGGTCCCTCTGGGCTCTGTCAGGACTGCAGCTGGGGGACTGCACCATAACTAGGGAGAACAAAGGACAGAAAGGACATTTTAATCTCTGGCCAGGTCGATTCAATGCCATTTCGGTGAACAGTTAACGTTTTGTGGCTGGCTAGACTGAGACAATTCTGAACCACAACTGTGGACTTGTAGGGCAGAGTCACACTTGCTCCCCAGGCACCCCAAGGAACCCTAGGATTCTCAGTCCCATGGCCAGTACCGTGCTCCCTATCGGGTCTAGTGTCCATCATGCGGTCTGCCTGAAGCCACCATCACTTGAGGCTGCTCTTGGTTCTGGTGACTTCCGGCCAGGTCAACTGACTGCCTCCGTGTTTTTTCACACTCTGTGTGCTGACACTGCTCGGTGTCCTCCATCATCATGAGTTTAATCCTGTCTACCCTGAATGGATAAATTAACCCATTTCTCCAGATCTGAAATAATAGGTCAAAATGAGCAAAGCCGAGGGGAGACTTTGTTTTCTAGACGAAGTGACAGGCTGACCGTACCTGAACAATCCAGATTTAGGAGAAAATAATAATGTCAAATCTTGCAGCCTTCTAGGATTTAAGAGTTATGTATTTTGATCTCGCAAAGCAGAGATTTCAAAAGCAGAGTGGCAAACTCTATCGACAAACTCCCTTCTAGATATGTGCCTGTGTCCATGTATGTGAAACTGTATATACATGTATGTATGGGACCATGATCGTGCTTCCAAAGTCTGATATAACTGTGCACACAGGAGATGAAGACAATGAGAGGTGTAAGGAGGAGCGACATGGGCTGTAGGTGGGCAGTCTTGTTTTTGCTTAGGCGCTCAAGACAAGTAGTCTCCATGAATGACCAACTGCTGGCCCAGATGTTGGTATGAATAAAAGCCACTGAGCAGCCTCTGTGTCTCTATGTCTCGGAGCATGCTGCTATCACAGCCCTCTGTGCCAGGCCAGCCCTATCCTTGGTAGGTTTTACTAGTGAGCTCTTTCACCACTATGTGTGGAGGGAAGGGAAGCTGCTCTGGAGAGCATGTTGATGGCGAGAAGCTGTGACATGTGATAAAATGATGAGCTCCCTGGGGAAATCTCCACAGGCTTGGCACTGCAGGGCGATTAGTCTTGTCTTCATTGGGGGATGCACATTGCCTTTTCCAGCCTCTTGCAATAATATATGATTTGGATATTACTCTGCTATTGACATACTGGCATTTCTGCTTTAACAATTTTTAAAGAAACAAGTAGGAGTTTACAGAGCTGGGTACTTAATAATCCTGGAAGACAGCAGAGGGCGATTGCATGAATGCATAGTACATTCGTCTCTGGTCTTCCTTAGATTGGTAAATGTAAGTGTAGGAAAGTGCACCCTTCTTTATGCTCAGAAAATAATTGCTAATCAGGTGGAATTTCAATGGATGGAATTAGGAATCTCAAAATCTTTCCCCTTTTGATTTCCTCCCAAAGATTAAATTTTTTATTTCTTTGATGTTATAGTCAGTGCTTCACAATTTGACCTGGATTTTCTCCAGATCTATACAATACTAAGTCTTTGGAAAAGTGAACCCATCTCTGATTTATCCCTTTGAGTTTAGACACAGACAACAGAAGTAAAGCAGGTAGTTTTTAGACCACATTTGGGAGATGACTTTGGTCAGCACCTCTAATAAGGCTCTTTATCTAAATAAGTCTGTGTCTTTTCAGGTCCCACATCACGAGTTACTTTTGAGTCCCTCCAAGAGAAAGGGAGTGTTCAATGAAAAGGCACCAAATTGAGGTAGAAGAGAAAAATTTGGAGCTAGACACAAGGAGGGATTTTCATATTTATAGCATTTTGGTGTGATGGGATCATTTTCAATTTGACCTAAAAAAAAAAAAAAAACTTGTTCATGACCATGTATATAAATCTTAGACTCTTACTTTCTCATTGCTTTTGTTAGAAATACTGAGACAAAAATAAAACTTCTAAGACACACATAAGATGGAAACTATGGAGTAAACTAGCAATATGATCCACTGAGCACGTAGCATAGATATTTTTGTGGGATTCACTTTGATGAACTATTAACTGATGTTTCAAAGGAAAAAGAATGGTTCTCAGTTTCCTAGAGAGTACCCATGCATGGATAGAGGTGTCTGGGGCAGCCTGGGTGGAGAGAGAAACGATTGCTTTTGGGGATGCCCATGTAGACATGATCTGGCTTTCTAGGAGAAAGAGAAAGGGCCAGCTTGAGCTGAAGACTTGCAAGAAGGCTGGAACTCTATGGAAGAGAAGATGGGAAACTATTCTAAACACACACATGGGCCGGGGATTTAGCTCAGTGATTAGAGTGCTTGCCTTGCAAGCACAAGGCCCTGAGTTCGATCCCCGGCACCACAAAAAAAAACCGCTCAGCATTGAACCTACTATTCAAGATAGTCTAAACACACACATGCACACAGGCACACACACACTTTTGTGGGCTGAATTGTGCCCCAACACACCAAAATTCATGTGTTGAAATTTCACTCCTCAGTACTTCCACGTGACTGTTTTTGGAGAGAGGCCTTTTAAGAGGTAATTAAGGTTAGAGGAAATCAGTAGACCCTAACCCACCGTGACTGGTTTCCTTATGAAATGAAGATTTTAGGACACAGACACACACAGGAAGAATTAAAAATGAAGACATGGAGAACACCGCCATCAGCAAGGCAAAGAGAGAGATTCAGAAGACAAAACATGCCATCACTTTGCTCTAGGTCTTCCACCTCCTAGAACTGTGGAAAGATAAATGTATGTTGTTTAAACTATGGAGTAATACTTCATATATATTCAATGAGAATATGGTAGAATGTGTTTCTTTTTGTAATGAACTAGCATAGTTTTCATAAGTACATGGTCGTGCAGACTACATACATCTACATATTTTATATAAACATTTTCATATGACTAAACTTCATATAAATATTACATATTATATATACATATTTAATGCAATACTATCAACAATATTATATTTAGAATTTTTATACCTGTTCATTGGAGAAACCGATATATAATCCTATTTTCTTGTCTTAACTTTGTCTGAATGTATCATCAATATTATACTAACAAAAGATTGGGGTTGGCATTTTTCTTTCTCTGCAGCAATTATTAATATATTCCTGTTTCTTAAAAGATAACAAACTTTACTATGAAATTATTTTTCATAGTTGTTTGGTGAAGAGAAATTTTAAGAATGATTAATTTTTAATAGATATTGTTTATCCAGGTCTGGGTTTTCTTATCACAATTGTTGAAATGAGTAGTTTTCTAGACTCTTTCCATTTTATCTACTTTTTCTAACTTATTGTCATAGTTATTTGTAACATTTTAAGTAATTTTTATTTCCTCAATGTCTATTATTCAGCTTTATTATTCATCATTACTTTTCTTAAATTGGGGGTTGGACCCATGGCCTTTGCCCTGAGCTACATCCTAGGCACCACCATTTTTTTAAATTTAGAGCCAGAGATGTGCAGTGTTGCCAAGTCTGAGCTCAAACTTGTGTGATCCTCCTGACTCAGCCTCCAAGAATGTAGGGATTGCAGCCTTGTACCACATCGCTCAGCTTTTCTTTATTAATTTTTTTGTCTTCCTGATCTACACAGACTACAGTGTAAACTTATCTCATTGGGTTTTTTAAAAAAGGCTTTTCAGTTTCTTCTGTTTTTTATGCTCCTGCTTTTTAAATTGTATTTGCTGCTTATAACTTTATTTTGTCCTTTATTTCACCTTTGTTGTATTTTGCATTATCTTTTCTTACATACTTATAGAGTTACTTTCAGTTATCTTTTTATTTCAAAATATCTTTCTAAGAGAAAAAACTAGACATAAATTTACCTCTGAGTAACACATTAACTGTATCTCACAAGTTTTCAGTATATTCTCTCTGGGACTTATTGAGATTCAGTTCTATTAATGTATAAAGAAGATGTGATACCTGTACACGATGCAGTACTACTCTGCCATAAAAAAGGAAAAACTTGAGTAATTTGTAGGAAAATCGATGCATCTTATGACTATAATGTTATTTGAAATAAACCGGACACATAGGCTTAAATATGGCATGGTTTCTCTTATGTGAGAAACCCAAAATATAAATAAAGAGCAAAATAAAAGATGAGCAATAGGAAAGAGGAAGATACATTTTTTGCAAAAGGGAAGGGGACCAAGAGATGGAGGGAGGGAAGGAAGAAGGGGAAGAGGATGAAAAAGAATTAATATATGTTACGTACATGTACCACCTTTTCGTGAAGAATCTATTATGTACTGCAAACAAGTACTAACAAAAAGTGAAAATTACAAAAAGTATCATAAATTCCATCATACTTTCTTCTCTAACCAGGTGTTGTAGATATAAATGCTCATTCTCAGACCTATGTTTGTTCTTTACTATCTTTTTTATGTCTAATTTTATTTCACTGTGGCCAGTAATGTTACTCCGCATAATATTAATAATCTTTAATGTGTCGAGTTTCTCTTTTTTTGTTAAGAGCTATGTAACTCCATCTGAGGTCTGCAAAAAGGTGGGCAGGTAGATATGTTAATAGGTAGTGAAAGAAGAATAGTTAATTTTCATATTCAGGAGATAGATGTAAACATAATTTTTGAGTTATAGTTCCATTACTAACATGTTTACAATAAGTTAAATTTTTCAATAACTTTTAGTGAAGAAGGAAGAACTAACAGAAGTCAGAGAGCAAGATAAACAAGAAATAACGAAAAAAGATAGGAAAAGCAAGCAAGATGGCAGCAAATCCAATGACAGTATTCAAAATAAATAGAGACAGATTAAATGTACTTATTTGAAAAAGAGACATCTACCCAAATGGAGAAAAGACCCCAAATTGACCTGGCCAGTTTGCTAGCTGCCTCACCTGTGAGCCCTCATCCCTGCTTTCCTAAGCAGAGTCAGGAAGAAATCCCCAGCCATAAATCCCCAGTTCCTGTCTGTAGGTTTCACCGATGTTCCCAACTCCTCTCAGTAGGATGGATTTGACTACTCAATGTGTTAAGGGGACATTGACTATGAACTCACTTTTAGAATTTCACTCTGAATTGAGCGTACTCTCCTCCAGCACTCCCTTCCAAGATACTAGTACCCTTCAAGATGCAATCTACACAGCAGGCTACCATCTTCATCCCAAGTCAGAAGAAGTTTGATGGTTCCTTCCAAGCCATGCAGTTGCTTCCTGCCGTTCCTTGCCTGCATCAGTGGCTACTGAACTTATCCTATTACATTAGGCTGAAGAAGTATATAAATGTCAAAATATAACCAAAGCTAAGGGTGCATAAAAGGGCAACATACATTAACTAAAGAGATTTCACAGTAGCAAGTTTTTCCACCCTAACTGATCCTCAGCCCTTGGCATAAACACAATAGAAACATGAAAAGACAAGGCAACAATATGCCTCCAAAAACCCTTCACTCATCAAAAATGGATCTTACGGCACAGAAGTGGAGGAAGTCACAAGCAAAAGTCAAAAACCAAATGGTTAAATGTTTAAAAGGTCAAAGACACAAAAAACAAATCCCTAAGATGTCCAGGGAGCTCAGAAATGTAAATAAACAGATAAAGGATTTGACTAATAAAATGTTCCCTGAGCTTAAATACAAACAAAACAAGATATGAACACAAACAAAAAACTGGCTGAATTAAACAAAACAAGATATGAATGACCAATTTCATAAAGAATTAGAGATCATGAAAAGAAATTAAAGAGAAGGGGTTGGGGATTTAGCACAAATGGTAGAGCATTAGCAAACACAAGGCCCTGAGTTTAATCCCCAACACTCTCCCACGAAAAAAGAAATTAAGCAGAAACCCAGAATATAAAAATATTTTATTGAAAGTACGAGCAGTAGTTACAACCAATGTGAGAAAAGTAGGTCAGAGCTAGAAGACTCATGTAATAGATCATATACTCAGTGATAGCTGAAAAACAACAAGACACAGTGGAAACTGAATCCAAGAGCTCCTAGATAACTCAAAAAATTTTAAAAAAAGCCAACCTAAGTATTAAAAATTTTATTCACTAAAACCATGGCAGAAAATTTTTCATATTTAGGGAAAGAATTCAACTTCCAGAAAAAGGAGGAATATAGAATCCCAAATACTCATGTCAAAAGGAAAAAAAAAACACCAAAAACTCCAGAACATGTAATAGTCAAAATCCCAGCAATTCAGGACAAAAAGAGAATATAGAAACAATTAGAGGAAAACATCAAGTAATATACAAAAGCAGCTCTATCAGAATAATAGCAGATTATTCAACCAAATCCATAAAGGCTGGGAGAGCTTGCTTGGAAAGTTTTTCAGGCACTAAAAGAAAACAAGTTTCAATCCATAATAATACACCCTGCAAAATTAATGTATCTTTCAAAACTCATGGAGAAATAAAGAATTTCCATGATGAGGAGCCCCTAAAGAAATGCACAGTCACAAAACTAGCATTACAGAAAGTACTCAGAAGAATCCTAGATAAAGAAAGTAAAGTCAACATCACTAAAAAGTCCAATTTAACTGGATGAAATACATATAGCTGGGCTAAATAAATTTAATGGGGAGAAGAAAGAATAAATTTAACCAAGACTAGTTAACCAAAAGAGAAAAATAAATGAATTAGCAATGGAAAAATAATGCAATGAAAGGATATAGTAAATATCTTTCAGAAATAATTTTCAATGTAAATGGACTTAACTCCTCAATGAAGACAGAGACAGGCAGACTGGATCAAAAACAAACTCAACCACTTGTTGCCTACAAGAGACACACCTCATCTGCAAAGAAACACAGAAAGTGAAATAGTGGAAAACAATACTCCATGCAGCAGGAGCATAAAACCAAGCAGGAGTAACCATCCTATTTTCAGACAGAGAGGACTTCAAGTCAAAACTGATCAGAAGAGATAAAGAAGGGAATGACATCCCGGGAAACAAAACAATTTAACAGGAAGAGATAACAATTGTAAATATATATGCACTAAATGCCAGAACACCCAATTTCATAAAACAATACTACTTAGTGGACATTAAAGTCAGATAAACTTCAGTACAATCACAGTGGAGGAGTTCAATAGCTCACTCTCACAAATAGGTCAAACAGACAATAAGTCAACAAAGAAATATCAGAAGTGAATCACTTCATAGAATAAATGTACTTAGCAGATATCTACAGAGTGTTTGGTCCAACAACAGCAGAATAAACATTTTTCTCAGCTGCACATGGAATGTTTCCCCAAATAGACTGTATTTTAGACCATGAAGCATGCTTAAATAAATACAAAAGAATTGAAATAATCTCTTGCATATTACTGGATCAGAGCAGAATTAAACTAGAAATCAACTGCAAAAGAACAGAACTACACAAATACATAAAGGTTAAGTAATATACTCTTAAATAATCAATGGATCATATAAGAAACCAGAGAAAAAATTAAATGTGTCTAGAATCAAAGGACCAGAAGCTATGGGACACAATGGAGTAGTTCTAAGAAAAAAAGTTTATAGCTGTGAATAACCACATTAGAAAAACTGTCTTAGTTATTTTCTTGTCTCTGAGACACTCTACACTCAACAACTTAAGGCAGGAAATGTTTATTTTGACTCACAGTTTCTCAAGGTTTCAGTCCATAGTCAGCTGGTTCTAAGGTAGAGTCACATGGCAGTGGAGAACTGCTTATGGCATAGCAGGCAGGAAGCAGAGGGTGATCAAAGGAGGGAGGGAGATACAGCTTTCCAGGCCACGCCCCCACTGACTCACCTCCTCCAACCAGCCTTCGCTTCCCAACATCATGTTTAGCTATAAACATTTTATTTATTCTTTTCCATCTAACTTCAATTACTTTATGATGTCTCTAGATTTACCCATGTTGTACCATGTAGCAGTAGTTTGTATTTTTTCCCAAAGTGTGCATTATTCAATTTTCTAAATGACATTATTTACCAATTTACTTGTAATGGACACAGTGGTCACTTCCATATTGGGATATTATCAAGAATTCTGCTGCCATCATTCTTCTACATTCCATATTCTCATTTTTGGGGGGGTACATACCAAAGTGTAGAAGCATTAGGTTACAATGTATCTTTAGCTTTAGTAGATATTTCTAAATATTTTTTCCAAATATTCTGTCCCCTATAGCCTACTCTTTGGAATAAAATAATCTTGTCCTGTGCAAGTACAGCCCAATCCTCAGTTAGACTCTCAGGGAGTCACTAAATAGTAGATGTTCCAGTCGGTCCCTATCATCTTCAGCACTGCTATTGCCAATTAAATTGAGCCATCACATAGGTATGTAGGAATATCTTCGGATGGCATCATTTGGCATTTCTCTGAATACTAATGACGTTGAGTAGCTTTTTAATACATTCACTAATTCTAACAATTTATTTCTGTCATCAATATATAATTAAAATGCTGAGACACAAGCTTCTATTAGCTTTTTAATGTTGAATACGAGAAAGAATAGATAAAGTGAAGGCTGATCTCCTGAACTCAATCAAAGACTGTCCTGAGTCTGGTACGGGCTGAAGCACTGGTAAGTCTCACACTACTGATAAGACTCTCACTACTCTGGTTTACTCCTGAGGTTCCATGGTTTGCGACCAAGAGTCCAAGCCCTTCCTGATGACAAATTTTGAACTCTGATCTTTGTCTCACAAGATTGCTAAGAATTCTCTCCTGTCAGAGCTTTCACTTAAGCGTTTAGCAACTTACCTTCCAGGGCTGCAAAATTCAATCAATGTACAATGGAAAAACCAGCTTGAAGCATCTAACTTCTTCCTTCAATTATTTTTCTGTCCAAAAGCCTGGCATCTTCTCTGTTCCTCTGTGGTGTTCCTTTGCCAAGTGGTGTCACAGTTTTTCATTGTGTTTTCAGCCTCCTGCCCACAGCAGAAAGGTAAATGCTTTCCCTTGTCCTCTTCACAATCTTCCATGTAAAATCAGCTACCATTTGCTTTAATTTATTATGTGAGGCAGATTTTCCTCTGGCACTATATGAAACCACAACAGGCTCTTCTACTGACTTTTAGGTCATAGAAAAACTACAATCATTTTAGGTTTCAAATGCAATCTGAGTTAGAGAATTAAATCTTCATCCCTGCCCCAGCTGGGTAGCCACAGGATAGAAAATTCACTGGGAAGGCTGTTGTGGTTGACAGGTTCACTCTTGCCTGATCTTCTTCTTTACTACTCACTAGCTCCATCCCAGGTGGGAGCAAAAAGAGGAACTGTTTAAGAGTTGTACAACTGTGTGGCATTGTGTGAGTCTGCTGAAGCTTAAAGAAATGATGTCTTTTATAGGTCTTTTGAGGTGCTCCTCTGACTGCTATCCTGTGTCATGAGAAGCACATGTCTTCCTTTGGGGCTTTCCTGGGCTTTATTGGAGAATTAGTCCTCACGAGTCTTTCTCTGCAAGTTCCATTACCCTTCTAGGTGGGACTCAATGGTAGGATTTTTACATGGCCTGAGAATTACTTTGTTTCTCCAGCAAGAGCTACCTCAGGTCCATAGGAAATACCCAGTGCTCTGCCTTGGAGGGAGTAAGGTTATTTTCAAATGCACCCATCCTTTCCTATGGCCTTGCTTTTTAGGCCAGCATCTACACAGGTCAAACTCCTATGGGCAGATACCAGCTCTCCCCAAGTTTCCCGAAAGGCAAAACACGAGGTGAGAGATAATCCCTCTCCTTTCCCCAGGGAAGGACTCATAGCCCAGTAATCTGCAAAGAAATGCTTCTCTGAAAATCCACTGTGGACTATTTTATGCCCTCAGTATGCTCAAGGGGTTTCAAGAATCATGAAACAGTGCTCAGTTATTTTCTTTGAAGATTTGTGTTTTGTTGAGTCAAGGTGTCCACTTACCTTGTGATTATTATCTCTGTGGTATTGTGATGGTGTAGCTTATGATCCTGCAAATATGTCCATGTGCAAAGATTCAAATTTTTTAAAAAATGTTACTTTCCATAGTAAGAGGGACCTGGCCAATGTGCTGAAGTTAAGGACCTCGAGATGTGGAGATTATCCTGACTCTTCTGGGTGAAGCCGCTTATGATCGTTACAAGGAGGCAAAAGCATCAGAGTCAGGCGCAGCAGATAAGCCAACAGAAGCACAGAGTTAGAGTGACATGAGGAAGGGACCAGGGGCCTAGGAATGTCAGTGACCTCTACAAACTCAGATTCTCTCTGGATTTCCCAAAGAAACCAGCCCTGCCAACACCCCGACTTTGACCCAATGAGACTGATGAATATGGATCTTTCATCTCCATAATTGTATGGTCATAAATGTCTGTTGTTTTAAGCCACAAAGTTTGTGGCAATTTGTCACTGTTGTAATAGGAAACTAATACAGCCATGATATCTCAGGAAAAACTTCTGATTTTATATCTAGCACCCTGGCACAAAATGCAATTAGATAAATCATTAATAGCACATAGTGCTATTAATAGTCGGATTCATAGCACATAATGCTGGATGGTATAGATATACACTGCATAATGCTTAGCAAATTCACATCATACGTTGTTGTAATGACTGGCTGTCCCATTCATATTAACTAAGTAACTTTAGAAATGTAACTCTACCTGTTTTTATTTGTTTATTTACAAGAAAGGATAACACTGTCCACCTTTCTATATTTTTGTGAAAATATTTAAAATTCAGAAATCCTTTAATCAATATCTGCTATGAAGCTAATGATTGAAAAAGTATAGTCATTAAAAATTTAAATAACTAATGATAAAATTGGTAGATTCATGGTAAAGTAGATTCATAAATGTATATAAAGTGTTTAATGCTCAATATTCAGGATAATTATAGGTGTTCTGGTGGGTTCCAAAATTATTTATCCTTGAGGAGGTTATATGGAAGCTGTCTTATATCTCCATGGATACTAACTGGGTTGGTCAGTTCCAGTCCAGTCAGGGCAGATGTGTCCCTGATTCTAGAAGATAGAATGTCTTGATGGAAGGCAGTTAGCTTTGAAATGTCAGTTTCCATACCTGGTAAAAATAAGTGCTTGCAGCATATAAAACATATTTAGGAGTGCTATTGACGGATAAATCATGAAAGACGCACACTTGAAAGGTTAATATTGACATCCTGTAAGACATAACTTTATAGGTGGCACAACTATTGATCCAACTGTGGTGATGGGCCAGAAGTGCTAGTGTGGATCGTCTGGGGGAGGAGCAAAAGCGAAATGCTCAGAAGGATTCAGGCATTGTACAGAGATGAAATTTGCCTTAAACATATTTTGGAATTTCCATTTCAGCCTATTAGCTGATATTTGTTTGTCCCTTGAAATAACACCAACAATACTCCACATCCAAAAAGAAATATTTAGTGACCATGTGCATTTGGATAATTATCACCCTTCTATTTACCCAGTTAAAGGAGTCCCCAGGAAGTCTCCAGGTAAGCTGAAAAATGCTTTTGAAAATAACTACATATTTGCCTTATTAGACTCAGAACAAACTGAGAAATGCTTTTGGGTGATGTTTCCAGCCTTACTCACTTTTTTTTTTTCCCGGCTAATGGACAAAAATGAATTCACTATTAGAAGAAATATCTCCAATTAAGAAAAATGTTTATTTCACCATTATACTGGGGGAAATTCAGTGAATAGGCCACAGCTATTCCAGATAGAAGGTAAGATTAATATATTCAGTTCGGAAAGCTGAACCTTTGAATGAGATCTTTCATTTGTCTTTCCCATCTAGCACACATTCAGAGAACCCTACAAGGACCAGTGGTGAGAACTGGCAGTTTCTTGCATAATCACACAAACAAAAAGAGAAAAACAAAAATGCTACTACATCCATCACTTAAGTATATGTCACTGAACACAAAAGAGAAATGAGGTTATTAGACTTGTTGGGTTCTTTAAGTGTTTTATTTCAAAAAACTATTTTATTTCAAACTAAAAAAATGTTGCAAAATTGTGCAAAGTCCTCTATGAACTTCACCCAGATTCCACTGATGTCAACAATGTAATTATTAAAAGCAGAAAATTAGTATTGATACAATTGTATTATCTAAACTAAACACCTTATTAAAATTTCATCAGGTGGTCTACTTACGTCCATTTTCTGGAGTAGGTTCCAATCCAATATACACATGGCATTAAATGGTTTTGTCTCCTTAGTAATCAGTTATCTGAAACAGCTCCTCATGATTTCATGTGTTGAAAGAGCCCTGACCAATTATTTTATGCAATGACTTTCATTTGGATTTGTCTGATTTGTTTTAATGATTAAATTGAAGTTTTGCATTTTTTGACAAGAATAAAACAGAAACTGTTGTGTCCTTCTCAGCGCATAACTCCAAAGAGTTTTAAATCTTTACCAATCCTTATTGCCCAATTTGTTCCATAACTAGTGATGATAATTTTGACTCCTTTTTTAAAGTAATGGGGCCAGCTATCTCTATACATTTCTCTTTATGTACTATGAGAAGCTAACTTGAGACTGTGTGAAAATCCTGCTTGTGATCACACTCTTGTCCCTACTCCTAGTTTAGTATTCATTGATGATACCGACTTGAAATGATCATTATTGTGGTGGTTTTATATTTCTATCATTTTTACTTCTTAGACTATAACTGTAAGAGAGAGGACTCCCTTCTCTCTCACTTTGCAATTTGCTCAATTAATTATCTGTAATAGTACAGATTAATTAATGTTTATTTTAACCTCTAAATTATAAACTAGTTTCTGGTTTAGCCCTTCTATGTTTCCTGTGCCTATCATGTTTATTTTGTTATTTTATCTAATGCACAAATGTAGCATAACATAGAAACTCTTCAGATTCAAATATTTGATACAAATACACTCTTTAGAATTTGCTCCTGTGTGTGGTGTGAGGAGTGGATCTAAGGTAATCTTTTTAAAATTG
>PVJO010016187.1:0-42814 GCA_004026905.1 Hystrix cristata | reverse complement strand
CCTGTAACCTGGGAGGGCAGCGTGGGCACCTGTAACCTGGGAGGGCAGCGTGGGCACCTGTAACCTGGGAGGGCAGCGTGGGCCCCTGTAACCTGGGAGGGCAGCGTGGGCCCTGGGATATTCACACGTGGCTGAGACCGAACCCCCACAGTGCGTGGCGCTGGCCACGTGGTGCCTGGCAGGTCTGCGTTGGCCGTGGCTGTTGCTCCCGGACTGGGGACGCCATCCTGGGGCCTAGGGGCCTGCTCTGCTGAGCTGGTGTTGCTTGGTGGGGCTGTGAGGCGGGTCTGGAGGAGGGCTGTCGGCAGCGTGCGATGCAGTCCTCAGAGCTTCTGATAGCACCTGCAGATGCTTTGTGCTGGCGGAAAGACAGTGCAGTGTCAGGCTGTGGGCCGCCGGACATGGTGGGCACAGGAAGTGAATTAGCGAGTGGAGGAGAGGAGAGGTGGTCTGCTCAGTGTCCTGGGGTCTGGCCCACGGACGGGGGGGCTGCAGGTATGTCCCTGGGAGTGGGAGCTGCCCTGACCACAGACCTCTGGAGCAGCGTTCACGGCAGCTCCGGGCCGAGGCCGGTTTGGTGCTGGGTCAGAAATGGGTGAGAAGTGGTTGGGTGGATGGTGATTAATTTCATGTTTTTCTGCTGGGCTCCGAGCAGCTGACCTGCCGGAGAAGGCAGTCGTAACTGCTCAGTAAAGAGAACACCTGTCGGGGGTGTGACGGCCCACGTCTGTGATCTCAGCACTCCGGAAGCGGAGGCCGGAGGGTCCCGATTTCCACCCAGCCCAGCCTGAGCAACTGAGGGACTGAGTGAGACTGTCTCAAAATCAAAAGCTCACTGATAAGGCCCGGGGTCAACTTAGGTACTAGGAAAAAGAAAGGAAAAGGAAGTACTTGATGAGTATTTTGTTGAGTGAAAAATAAAACCAGACAAGTCAGAAGACAAAGCTTTTTCCCTTAAGGAGCTCTGTCAGCTTCTGGCCTTTTGGTGGAACTTGTGAAGAGTGATCTTCCTCAGTCGCTGGGACAATTGGGAGGAGTTTTGTTTGACTTTGTTTTTGTGGTACTGAGGATTGAACCAGGACTTCGTACATGTCAGGCAAGTATTCCACCACTCAGTTACATCCCCGGCCCTTTTATTTATGTATTTTAAATTTTATTTTAATGGTACATTTTAGATGTGCATAGCAATAACATTCATCACAGGGGATTTGTGCCTGTGCGTGATGTATCTGGTTGCGTCTTCATTCCGTTCCCTCCCCGTCCTTTGATACAGGAAGCTCTGAGATTCTCAGAGGATATCTCCAGGTTCTTTATTCGCGCAGGCAACAAATTGCAGGAGCGAATTTTAGGGCGTTAAGGAGGTTTCTTTAAGTAACAAAAGGGAGCCTGGTTTTGTCAGGTGAATGAAATAGCCAGCTGCTGGCACAGTGAGGGAATCTGAAAAGGAGCGGGAGGCTGGGAGCTAAAGATGGAGCCTGGGTGAGGGGCAAAGGGGATAGGAGAGCAGAAGAGCAAGAGCACCCGAGAGCCAGCTCCCAGCGCCATTCACATTTATCTGGGTTCTGTTCTCCTGAGAGTTCCCTGATCTGTGAGAAGAGGGCAGTTTGGAATTTCGGCCCCAGACTGAGGGCAGGTCAAGGCCACACCCCCTAGGTCGTGTCCATCTTCCAAGCCAGGTCAGGCCACGCCCTGTTCCCACCTCACCTTCATCCCTCCTCCCTCCTTATTTACAAAAGCTTCGTTTCTATTTCTTCCTTCCGTTTATTTCTCTTGTCCTCTGTTGTGTTCCCCCTCCCCCCGGGTGATTCCCTTTCCCATTTGGACACATTCTTCCCTTTCCCAATATAATACATTTTAGTCTTTATTTACACTTTCAGTTTCTCGCACCAGCGAAACAATGTGGTATTTAAACGTGTGTCTGATTTATTTCACTTACGAGTATGGTCTGAAGATGTACCCATTTACCTAGAAATGTCTCAAGTTTACCATTCTTTATGGCAGAGTAGTACTCCATTGTATTAAAAAAAACACATTTTCTTTATCCACTCCTCGGTTGATGGACATTTGGGCTGTTTCCAAGATTTAGGTGTTACAGACTGTGCCACTATAAACATGGCTGTGCATGTATTGCTGTAACAGCCCTTTTAAAATTGTATTTTGAGACAGGTTCTTGCCACCTTGCCCAGGCTGGCCTGGAGCTTGGGATCCTCCTGTCTCAGCCTCCCATTGGGCAGGATAAAAATATCAAGTGCTTCCAGATGTGGTAGCGCACACCTGCAATTCCAGTACTTGGGAGGCTGAGGCAGGAGAGGCCAGCTTGAACTACATAGTGAGACTGTCTCAAAAAAAAAAATCAAGTGCCTTGTTTTGAGAAAACATTGTTTATATTTGCAGAAATCCGTTAATTCTAGAGAGAATATATGCCTTGTTATTTATTCACATGTAGGGCCTGGGGTCCCCATAGGTAGGGAAGAGGCCTCGTTAGACATTATTAAAAACTGATAGACAATTTAGCCAGACTCTGAAGGGAAGGGACAGCTATAATCCAATAGTTAGAAACATAAAGGCAGCTAGATTCTAACAGTTAAGAGACAAAGGCAAAGGGACTAGTTCTGGAACGCCCCAGGTAGTATGATTAACATAAAAATCACAGACTCCCCCTTTATTTGATCCTTGCATCTACATAACTTGGCCCTAAAGCACCCACCCATCATCTTGCTGCCTGCCAAAAGACAAAGGTCACAGGGCTAAGAGAAGTGGAGGCAGAAGTGACAGACAAGCCCAAGAGCCAATCAGATTGCTAGGGCCAACGCAAGGAAAAGCCCAATAAAAAGGGACTACAGAGAAGGGTCCACGAGTATTTCACCTTCCAGTGCTCCCTACTGGTTGAGTAGCTATCTATCATCTCTCTTTTCCCCCTTTTCGCCACCTTTAAATAAATTGTCTTCTCTTAGTTCAAACTCAGTTTCTTTAGTTCTTTACTGTAGCTGGGTTTACGATTGCAGGGAGCTGCCCTTTCTAGAGGGGCAGCAGCTCACAGTCCACCTCTGGATGTAACACATGCATTGAGCCCCACAAAATATATCAGCATGTGTTGACATGAGTGGTTTTAAATATTAAGGCAAAATACATAGCTGCAGTAAGCTTTCCAAACAAGGTTAATTAAAATGTAGCTATTTGCAGACAGCTCAAAATGATGAAATTATTCTAAAATGCCACTTCAGACCCCATTTAAATATGTGCTACATTTCGAATGCCACTTTTAGGTGATTAGTATCCACTGTGTAAAAAATACAATCGGGAAAACATGATGTATCTGCCAGCCCTTCGAAGGTAACAGGGCGCGGGAGCTTGCAGCCGGTCAGTCGGGAGGAGGAATCACCTAGCAAGGGAGAGGAAGCGAGGGCGCTTGCTCGGTGTTAATGCATCTTCAGTGGATGGTTGGTCCTCTGAAATAGCCGGCACATTTCAGGGACAGACCTGTCCCTTCAGCGTCCAGTGTGTAGTGCTGATGTAATTTTTGGACACCCTTTGCCTCCAAGAACAGTGAAACCTTTGGGTAGAAACCTGTAGACTCCCGGGAAGCCAGCACAGCGAGGTTTGGCCTAGTGGTTTGCGTCGTTGTTGTTGGTGTGTGCGGACAGGTATCTGCCCCTCGGGATGACTCCGGGTCTTGCTTTTCAGCTCTGTGGAGGAGATTTTCCCTGCACGAAGTGCGTCCAGTGAAGGAGATGGAAGACGCTTTCCAGCTGGTGAGAAGCATCATACCCGCGCTGACCACCGAGAAGCACAAAGGGCAAAGTGGCCGCATAGGCATCGTGGGAGGCTGTCGGGAGTGAGTGCCCACTGGCGGTTGTCCGGCTGTCCGTCTGTCCGCCCGTCCCATCTGTCCGTCCAGTGTGGGCCCAGCACTCATTCCCACAGGTGCTCCTGCAGACACCGATCAACACGAGGACCCCTGGTCGCTCGCTGGCGTGCGGGAGCCGGCTGCCGTGATAGGACGGTGGCCCCCGTTTCCTGTTTCTGTCTCACTGTCTTCTCCCTGAAGCCTGCGCGGCAGGTCCTGGGTGGTGGGAGGCTGCCCCAATGGTTTGCGAGCGTGCCGTGCATTTGGCACATTGGGGTTTGTGGTCTGGCCTCACGTGCAGCGATTCCACCTGCCTTTGACTTCTGCTCCACCCTGGCTGCTGTCTCTGTTTCTGCTCACTGTGTGTCTCATTTATGTGACGTTTCTTTGTCTACTGTGCGTTCTCAACTACTTATATAATTAGATGTATTTATTAGAAATGTGGAACCAGATTCTGTTCCTTTCGTGGGGTGGTGCTGGGGATCAGACTCGGGGCCTTGTGCTTACCAAGCAGGTGTTCTGCCACTGAGCTGAATCCCCAACCCCAGATTTTGTTTTGTAACACAGTGACAGTGACTGCTCTTCTTTTGTGATACTGAGCTGCAGCCTCAGCCATTTTTTTTTGGTGGTTGTTTGTTTGTTTGTTTTTGGTTCTGGGGATCGAACTCAGGACCTTCTGCTTGCAAGGCAAGCATTGTAACCACTGAGCTAAATCCCCAGCCCCTGTTGTTTGTTTTTGAGACAAAGTCTAAGTCACTAATTTGCCCAGGCTAGACTTGAATTTAGGATTCTCCTGCCTCAGCCTCCCAGTGTCTGGGATTACAGGAGTGCACACCATACCCAGATGCAGGTGCCGGCTCATGCCTGAGGCAGGATGTCTGAAGTGAGGTTGGTGGGCTGGGGATTTAGCTCGGTGGTTAGAGTGCTTGCCTAGCAAGTGCAAGGCCCTGAATTTGATTCCCAGTACAAAAAAAAAAAAAAAAAAAAAAAAAAAAAAAAAAGGTGAGGTTGAGTGCCTTCTACATTTGTGCACTGCCAGTGGGAAGAGCCCACAGGTTGCGGGGAAGCGCCAGGGGGAGGTGCCCCCACTGGCCTCTGTTGGCCTCACCTCCACTCCTGCTCTGCTCTGCGGCTGGGTCCCCTCCACCTCCTGGCGGAAGCCTGCGTTGTCTGTGCTTCATCACACAGTACGTGGGCCCTGGAGATGGCGCTGGGTTCTGTGTGCAGGCTCGCTCTCTAGCACCGAGTGGTGTGTGGAAGGTTGCCACCTCTGCTCACACACCTCACAGGGTGCTTTTGGGGTCTTCACTGGGAACAGGGCCCCACCCCGGCCAGATTTCTGACTCCAGTTGTCTTTCTTTCAGGTACACAGGGGCCCCGTATTTTGCAGCAATCTCAGCTCTAAAAGTGGTACATTCACTTACAGATTCTTTATTGGGGTTTCTTTGGTGAGAGTCGGGTTACTTAAATAGTGTTAAAGCAAACGTTTAGGGCCAGGCCTCTAGCTCAGTGGCCAAAAAGAACCCACACTGACTCATAATCCCAGCATTCAGGAGGCTGAGGCAGGAGGATCACCCTGAGTTCAAGGCCAGCCTGAACTACATAGCGAGACCCTGTCTCAAAAGAAAAAGTGACCCTCAAGCAAATGCTTTGTGATGGAAACCTAAATAACATCTTAATGTGATTGTGGGTAACCGCAGCACCTCTACATAATCTACCCTGACTTGCGCAGTCACAACTGGAGCCTGCTCTGTTACCAGACTGGTTCTATTCATGCTGGTCTTGCCACAGTGCTCCTGAGACGCCACTCAGAGCATGACACCTTGAAAATCTGCTTCCTGTGTGTTCTGCTCGGCCCCCTGCCCCTTGGAGGGCCGCGTCCAAACCTGTGCTTCCCAGGGACCCCAGCCGCTGTCGCTCTGACCCCCCCCAGGAGGCAGCAGGGGTCTAGTTTTGTCTTCAGGCATTTGCTTTCTTTTTTTTTCATGGTGCTAGAGATGGAACGTGGGCCTCCTCAGTACCGAGCGAGCGCTCTGCCACTGTGCTGCACCCCTAGCCCATTTTGAGGCTCACTAAATTGTTCAGGCTGGGCTGGGCCTTGAGATCTTCCTGCCTCAGCCTCCTGAGAGCCTGGGATTCCGTGCATGTGCCTCTAGGCATTTCCTTCCTTCCTTCCTTCCTCCTTGCCTCTGTGCCTTCCATCTTTCTGAGGGTGGGATCCAGGGCTCTGCCCAGGTGGGCACCCACACGCCGGGCTTAGGCGCTTCCTGACTCCACCTGCCCTTTCCGGAGCCACCTGGCTGTGGGCTGCATGCTGAGGACCGGGCTGGCCGGGCAGCCTGTGAGGCGGGGAGGAAGGGTGACGCGGTGCCTGTGGTGTGCTCCTGCTCCCAGTCACCTGCTGCCTCTCGTTTCTCAGGGTGCAGATTTGTCTCATGTGTTCTGTGCCCGGGAGGCGGCACCGGTGATTAAGTCCTACAGCCCGGAGCTGATCGTCCACCCGGTTCTGTGAGTCTCAGCGGTGCAGCGGAAATTGCGAGTGAGGGGCCCGGGAGGACGGACAGACAGTGATGGCGAGGGGAGGGCTCTGGGCAGCAGGGGACTGAGGGGCTGGGATTAGAGGTGGCGTGGTGTGGGGTGGTCGGCCCAGGAGGATCCGCGGGGCCCACAGGATGCCTTGCTCGCGTGAGCTTCCCGTGGCCCAGGCGGTGGGGCTCCTGCAGAGAGGGCTGTGTGCCCTGCGCTGTCCAGTGAGCCCTGGTATACGGCCGGTGTGGCTCAGGACCAGATCTCCACTTTTGTCCCATCGTGCCGAGCCTTGTGCACACGCGAAGCTGCTGCAACACCAGGGTGCTGGTCCTGAGCCCTCGCTCAGTTCTGCCTCCAGATGATGGTGCCGTTCTGGTCTGGTGGCATTCGCACCGGGAGGGAGATGAGGGAACTCTGCACAGTTGTTGGGCGTTTTCTGTCATCTGAAATCATTTTTTCAAACTAAAGTGTTATGAGAAGCAGATGAACGTTCTAAGGAAGTCTCTGCCCTCCCCCTGCCTAGCGACAGCCCCGACGCGGTGGGCGAGGTGGAGAAGTGGCTGCCCCGGCTGCATGCCCTGGTGGTGGGGCCCGGCCTGGGCCGAGACGTCCCCCTGCTGGACAGCGTGAAGGTGAGGTGTGTCCCGTCCCCCGAGCTGGCTCCTGGTTCCCCTTCCTGGAAATACGGGCGTGGATGGTGGGGAGGGCTCAGGGGCGACGTGAGGCCAGAGGTGGTGACAAGCCCTGTGGTCACTCGGCCTCTGGGGCCTGTGCCCTGCGAAGGGCGATGGCCCCTTGGGCGCTGTGGGAGCCATGGTTCACAGCGTGCGCCGTGTGGTGGCGATAGACACAGTGCGGGTTGGGTGGCCAGCATTGAGGTCACTATTGTGGGTGACCAGAGTCAGACTGCCATTTCCGGAGCCATTGTCATTTGTTTCTGCTGGGGGTCATGTAGGTGACCACCCGTGGAGGCTCCTGCAGGTCCAGCTCAGGTATTGTGGTCTCCACCGTAGCTGGAGAACCTGGGCCTCGGGCAAGGGCCACTGCTGTCCAACTCTGACCACTTCCTGTCCCCACCCTGCTATCTCAGCGGCCAGCACCCTGTGACTCTGGCTGTCAGGCAGGGCTGCCTGCTCACACGTGGGTCTGCGCGCGCGCACACACACACACACACACACACACACACACACCCCACCCCCTTCTTTTCTGTCATCATTTATTATCAGAAGTTCATTTTCTCCATCTTTTTTTGTGGTGCTGGCAGCCTGCAAAAGCGCTCACCACTGAGCACTTCGCCAGCCCCGTGCCTGTCTTCATTTAAACAGACAAAATTGTTTTATTCTAAAGAAGTGCAATACAGGTACACCGCCTGGGATCAGGGGAAATAAAAGCTGAGGGGATAGCACACAGCTCTGATTCTGTCTCTTCAGCTGCCTGGTGTTCCTTGGGGATCATATCCCTCTGCACATATGCACGTACACACACACACGTCCGTCTCTCTGAGACCTGAGTGCTGTTTTGTGGTAGCAAGCATTTTCCAGCATTCAGCTATTTGCTCTATAGACTTTCTTTGTAAACACTTCATTAGAAAAATCAGAAGAGATGATGATGATGTCAGATTATCGGGCCCTACGACACAAAGTCAAACAGATCTAGAGTCAGAGTTAGCAGAAGCCTGTCAGTTTTCCAGGAACACCAAAGGCAGACACACACGGAGTTGTCTTTGTTAACAAAGCAGATGCACTTTGGGAGGCCTGCATCCTGACCTCACCCCTGTGGGCTTTGCACACTGCCGACACTGGGGCCAGCGTGGAGCACATCACGGGCGCCAGGCACAGCTGGGACCTCTGGAGCAGAGCCAGGCATCAGGGAGGCCGGGCAATGCGTGTCTGTCCTCAGGGGCTCACTCTCCCTGAGCAGCATGCGGTGACACACTGACCTCCATCTCTTCCTTGTATTTTTATTTTTATTTTTATTTTTGTTTTAAACCAAGAACATGTATTGGTACATTTTACATACATTGGTCACATTCATCACATTTAAACCCCTCCATCTCTTCTTAATGCCCACGTGTTTCCTGTTACTGTCAGGCAGAGATCGTTCGACATGCGATTGCTGTGTATATTTTTGTCATAGTGGCTGGTTCATAATGAGAAACAACACTGTGCCGGTTACATGTGTGTATCTCTGTTTTTTAAAAGGAAGCCTTTGAAATTTAAAGTGTAAGATTAAAATAAAATCAAAGGAAAAACGGTTTGCTCTTATTCCTGTCACTATTTCAAAACGTAGTAAAGCTTAATGAAAATGCATAACAGTGATGACTAGGGAGTTTCCTGGAGTCAGGACTTCTCCGGGCCCTGAAGGTCATGTGCCGGGAATTCGCAAGCGCTGGGCGGCCTCCGGCCTGGGCTGGCTGCTGTTTCCAGGGTTGCATTTCTCTTTCTTCCTCTCTGCTGGCTTTGTCCTCCTGCCGTGTAGCTCTTCTGTCGACAGCCTGTCATCAGATCTCATCAAGGCAGTGTTTTTGGCTCATGGCCCAATGTGCTTTCCTCTCTGGCAGGGCATTCTGGAAGCCTCGAAGGTCAGGGACATCCCTCTGGTCATTGACGCGGTGAGTGCGACCTCCCCGCCCGCCCGGCCGGCACAGCTCCGTCCGGCCTGTCCAGGGACAGCACCTTTGTCGTGTGCAGGACGGGCTGTGGCTGGTGGCCCAGCAGCCGGCGCTGGTGCTCGGGTACCAGAAGGCCATCCTCACCCCCAACCACATGGAGTTCAGCAGGCTGCACGAGGCCGTGGTGAGCACCCGGTTCTGAGGGCGGCGTGTGGCGGGTGGTCGCGTTCCTCACGCTCAGATTTGCACGCAGCGGCCTTGCACCAGGTGTGCGACGTGCGGTGGGCTTGTGGGTGGCTGTGCCCTCTGCCCTGAATGGGATGGTGATGGCTTCTGCTTCTCAGGGTCAGGATGGAGCAGGAGCACATAAAGCAAAGTGTCCTTGCACAGGAAGTGTCCCCCAAGTGCTGTCACTATCACCAGGTTCTTATCATTCGTGCAAACCTTTGGTCCAACCAGCCAGAGGACAGGCACAATCATGTACGCTGGTCACAGGTGACACACAGGTTTCCTCCCATCACTTGGCCTCAAACGGGCACCAGGTGATGCCCTGGGGCGCAAGTGTCCGAGCACCCTGATGGACGGGCTGCTCCCTGCACCCCAGGCCATCCAGGAAGACTTGGGTTTGTGCTGACTTGCTGTGTTGTAGCTCAGTGGCCCCGTGGACAGGACTGACCCCCGCGCCTCTGTCCTGAGGCTCAGCCAGGCCCTGGGGAACGTGATGGTGGTTTTGAAAGGGGAGCATGACCTCATCTCCGATGGCCAGCAGGGTGAGCAGGGTGCTGGGTGGGTGTGCGGGAAGCCATGGGGGACACAGTCTCACATGGGCTCGGCTGCAGCTGGGTGGTCCAGGGTCACAGTGGCCACAAGAGATGCTGTTGGGTCAGTGAGTGTGGACGCAGTGCTGTGGCTGTGGCCAGCATCCCCAGCCTGCGCCCCTCTCTCCAGATACCCACAGTTATCCGAGTCATTCACTGTGTCCCGTTCTGTTTCACACAGTGACCAAGACACGAGGGACCCTCAGTGCTGACAGTGGTAGGACACGGCAGGCCTCTCTGGGTGCAGCTGGTCCTTGGGGGCAGGGGCAGGACCCAGGGCAGCAGTGTCTTCCCAGGCCGCACTCCCCGCTCTGAGGGTAGAGACCTGCCTGCACCCAGCCAGCCTTCATGTGCAAGGGGCTGTCACTGGGTTGGGGTCAGGGGCTGGGGACTGGAAATCAGGGTAGAGGCGCACACTGGGCACGGGGGGGGCGTGTGTGCACCGCACACTCACACACTGAGGGCAGGAAGCAGAGGGGAGGCCCCGGGGTCCTTGTCACCAGAGGCCTCGCACACAGGTTCCCACCACCAGAGCCTCAGTGTCAGGTTTCCTAGCACTGTCTGCAGAATTCCAGCCCCGTGGGCGCTGGACTACGCTGATTGATGGGCACCAGGTGGGGCATGGGGGCTGCTGGCTGGTCACCTGGGGGGCCTGCAGCAGTGGGAGCCGGGCTGCATGACTCCGGCCCCATCTAGGGGTCCAGGCAGCCTCCCTGTGGCTCAGAGCTACCCATGTCCCAGAACTCCGGGCCTGACCACGTCGTCTGCTCTGCAGTGCTCGAGTGCAGCCATGAAGGCAGTGGCCGCAGGTGTGGGGGACAAGGGGACCTCCTGTCAGGCTCCCTGGGTGTCATGGCACACTGGGCGCTCCTCGCCGGACCAGAGAAGACAAATGGGTATGGCCGTGGCGAATTGCTCGTTTCTGTCCACTCTCAGCAGCTTGAGCACTGTGAGCCTTCCAGATGTGGTCAGGGTGTGGGAGTGTCCATGGCAGAGGTTGTCCCAGCACTTGGGAGGCTGGGCAGGAGGATGGCTGCGAGTTCGAGGGCAGCCTGGGCCACATCGTGATACTCTGCCTGACTCAGTAACAGACAAATGAGAAAAACCAGATAACCAGTGTAGGGTCTTCAAGCAGCAGAGGCATTTGGGGAGCCCCAGGAGCCCTCTCTCCAGCTCTGGCCACCTCTGTCCTGTTCCAGCTCCCGCCCGCTGCTGCTGGCCGCACTGGGTGCGTGCTCGCTCACGCGGCAGTGCAACCGCCAGGCCTTCCGGAAGCATGGCCGCTCCACCACCACCAGTGACATGATCGCCGAGGTCGGAACTGCCTTCCGCGAGCTCTTCGAAGCCTGAGCTGGCGGGATGAAGGGGCTGCCTGGGATCTGCATCTCCCTGCGTGCCAGCGTGCGGCCCTCGAATGACTGGCTGGTTCAGGGACCAGGGATTTCGGGCATAGCTGCTTTGTCTAGGCTAAGAGGTTCTTGGAGATGTTGGGGGACGCTGTTTATCTTCCTGTACTTGTGCTGCTGAGGACACAAGAAACCCAGGTGAGGGGAGAGGCGTGTCATCTCTGTGCCTGTCTCTCCATCCCGAGGGGGCCCTCATCTTCCCCTCCCCTTCGGAGCTGTTCCTCTCAGGGTCCCGCTGTTTCACAGGCCCACGTGAGTGTGGGTCTGTGTGTGGCCGAGGTCCCTGGAGGCCATGGCATCCGCGCCACAGCTGTTTTCTGAGCGGTGCCAGACTGGGCTTGTGGGTTCATTGACACGGTATTCAGAACACTGAATGTGCCACTTCTTGGGATAGACATACTCTAAGTTCCTTGGAGGCCCTGCGGAGGACAAGGAGGTGCTACACACAGACCTGCAGGGTGAGGGCAGGAGCCCGTGCCACCTCCAGCCCCCACGTCCCGCTGTCCTCATCTGCATGATGGGACAGCCCCGCAGGAAGGCTCAACCTCACACCTGACGGCAGCACCGTGTCTGCTGAAGGGATCAGTAACGATGCTGGTGACAGGCTCTGTTGTTTCCTGGGTGGAGGGTGGAGGGTGGAGGGCAGCTGGCGGAGGCCTTCTGCTCATGGGTCATTGCTCCCGGTGCTGCTGTGAGCTGGATGCCATGCCGGATCCTTCTGCTGGGTTAAAACTGACCATACCTATGAAGCTGTGTACTTGTCACCCCTGGCAAACTGCTGTGGGCTTGCCGTAGACAGTATCTGCGTGCTGACACTCGGAGCTGTTTCCTGCAGCAGCGGAGCCGCCATAGTCTGCCTTCCCACTCCCCACCTGAGTTGCGCTCAGCCACGGGCAGAAAGGAGCATCTGAGTCTGTCCGCCGGTGGTGTCCGCACAGTGCCACCTGTGTTTATACAGTGAGGTCATTTAAAGGCCAGGCCTGAACAGCCATTTCTTTTTTCCAAGGAAATAAAGTTCAGCAGTCCCAGGAACCAATCTTGTGTGTCTGCTCATTTCCAGAGTAAGTGCGGAATCCTTCACCAAGAGTCCCGGCCCATGTTTGTTTTACTGTAGTTAATAACACTGCTTTATAACTGCTCACCAGCTCTGGTTAAACACAAGGGGCTTCCTGGGACCGGGACAGCAGTGTGCAGTGTGTGGGTGGCGTGGTGGCCCGGTCCTGTGTGGCTGTGTCAGTGGGTGCCTTCGAGCCTGTGTCCTGCCTGCCGCTGGGGTCTGCACCGCCTTCAGGATGAAGGTTAAATGCTAACAGTGGCCCAGGCTGTGTGGTCCTTAGCACCCCCACAGCTGTGCGTGGCCATGTGCCGGCCTGACAGGAAAGAGTGTGTCCCAGTCAGTTCCTTATTGTTTGGGGGTTTAGCTCAAGTGGGGGCATGCTTGCCTAACAAGTGCAAGGCCCTAGGTTGGAGTCCAGCACCTCCCTCAAAAAGAGCCAGTCAGTTCCTCGTTGCTGGTACACGATCCCTGATCCCTGCAACTTGAAGGGAAGGTTTATTTTGGCTCACAGTCTGTAGAGGTTCAGTCCACAGTTGGCAGCCAGGGAGCAGAGCACGGGCAGGGGATGAACCAAGCTACACCCCTGTGGCTGCCTCTTCCAACTACGCCTGCCTCCTGGCAGGGCATGTAACTGTAAATGTGGACTAATCTAGCAGCGAGTGTCACGTACGTGCTCCAGCCACCTTCCAAAGCCCACCTCTGAGCATGTGAAGCTCTGGGGCCGTCTGGGTATACACGACGGGGCAGCAGGACGGGCCTGGAGCCTGCAAGCTGGGGACTGAGGTCACATCTGCTCATGGTCTGGCATGAGTGGTGAGATGAAAGGCCGGCACAAGGCCACCACGGAGCCTCCTGTCATCTGTACCACCTGCTGTCAACCCACCCCAGCCATCCTCGCTGCAGAACCAACCTCAGACACTGTCATAACCAGAAACAGGAGGAGATTCGTGCTGGCACTGCGGCGCCCACCGTGGCTCAGGTTCCCTGGGCTTTAGACCCCATGGTGCCCCACACCCCCAGCTAACAGGGCCCCCGGACTCCCCCTGCATGCTGCCCTTCCCAGGCACAGGACTTGTGGGCTGCACGTGCCAGATCTGGGCTGGCTGGGCTCTACTACGCTGAGCGGTGGCCTGTCCAGTCACGTGGGTCTGAGGCGGTCATGAACACACCACTGGGGCTCGGCGGGGTCGCTTTAATGTGGGTTGAAGAGCCAGAGTCGGAAACGTTAATATAGAGTTCTTGTGGGAAAAGCAGAACTGCAGCCCTGTCGCATCTGTGGCCGGCCAGCCGTCCTCAGGCCCCTGGCTTCTGCTTCATCCTTGGGTCCAGCAGTTCCCAGGTAGAGGCTGCACTGCTTCTGTCCTGGAGAAGGGAAGGGATGGCAGAGGGTGTGGCCAGGTGACAGGGTGGCTGGGCGGACCCAGGCCTGTGTCCACGTGCACTGAGCTGGGTGACCCTGGTGGCGGATGCCCTCACCTACATCATGACACCTGCACAGTGCCCTTCTCTCTCAGGGATGTGGGATGCTGGCTCACCTTAATGCTGATACCATGGGCAGCAAGGTCCTGGCGCAGTGTGTCACACGCCTCCAGCAAGGGCTGCCTCTCACGCAGCCGTTGTCGCTGGGCGTCCCTGGTGGCTTCCTGTGTGGCCAGTGCAAACTGCCGCACCTTCAGCCGGAAGTGCACCAGCTCATCCACCACGCTGTGCAGGGTGGCCGTGCTGTCATCTGGAACACACTGAGCAGGGACACTGGTAGGCAAGGGCATGGCAGGCCAGTGTCCCCGCCACAGCCCCAAAGGCCACCTCAGTCAGGACCCTAGTCTGTCCCCTGGTTCCTCTCAGGTGGCCCTTTCTGGGGCCCAGTGAGGATCGAGAGGTGGGCCGAGCCCTCTCCCCTGAACTACCTGTCTCCGGAGCCAAGGTGACACTGCCACTCGGGCTAGGGGAGGGGCAGGGACACACACAACCGGTTCCACTTCCTGCTGTCCCGAGGCCTGGAAGCCACAGGGGAGAGGGCACAGGGCGGCTTGGCCCCGGCTCTGCACATCATCTACGGCTTTGGGGACTATGGAAGGCAGCCCACTCAGCAGAACCAAAGGTGAAAGGTTCGCGCGTACACACATTGGTCACTGTACAGCCCGGCCACGTCTGCACGCGGTAGAGCAAACATAGGCACCCAGGCACCCCGAAGTCCTGGCTTTGACAGAATTCAGGCCTCCTCCCTCCCACCTGGTGTATTCTTGTGAATAAATGACCCACAGCATTTTCAACTTCAGGGTTAAACTTCTTAGCCCTCACACAGTCCTCACTCCTGCTTCCCCCATAAAAGCTGAGTTCTGTTGTCAGTAAAGTGGAGGCCTCAGGAGGGTCAGACCTTGATTGATCCCCAAGGCTGAGGAGGTGAATGGCCTGGGGCAGTCAGAAGCCGCCTGGAAGGGAGGTGGTGGCAGAGCAGGAGGGGACACTGCATAGGGGGCAAGGCCCAGGGCTGGGGGCCCTAGCACCACAGAGGGCGGAGGCAGAGGGAGAATCCAGGAAGAGGGAGAGAACACAGGGTTCCCGCGGGGCTGGGACTGAGCCCTGGGTTTCGGCAACACAGGCGAGTGGAGTGACAGGTTTATATATAAATGTGTGTGCGCACAAGGCAGGGCCCCACCACCCAGCTCCATACACTGTAAGGCCCAAGCCGCCTGCTCCCCCAACACCCAGTTTTCCCCTGGGGCACGGCCAGCAGAGATGGAGTTCTGGGCTGGGTCACAAGGACATCCAGGGGTTGTGGGACTACACGTCAGGGACAGAGCCAGCCCAGTCTGAGGGCTCTACCAGCTGTGTAACTGTGAGTGACAGTGCGGACTGAACCACCGGGCAGGCGAAGGAGGCCCTGAGCTCAGCTGCTGGAGATGGGCAGAGTGCAGTCCTGCCGAGGAGGGGCAGCTTCTAGCCCTCACAAAGGAGAACAGCATCACTGGCAGGGGACAAGGGAGCCAGGTGCCCAACAGGATGCCATGCGCTGGCTGCCGGGCTCACACAGGGTCCTGCACACAGCGGCAGCTCACGCCCAGGTGGCCGGGAACACAGTCTCCACCCCTGAGAGTAACTGTGTGCCACACACTGAGTGGCTCAAGGTCAAGTGACAGCAGTGCCCCGCTTGGAATACTCCAGCTCTGGCGGAGGGGCAGAGTTCACCTGTTCTTCAGGGAGAGTGAGGCTACCTTCTAGTGCACTGGAAGTGGGCAGGTGCTTGTGTCCCCTAGATGAGAGCCACCCACTGTGGACCCAGAGCACCAGTTTAAAGAGGACCCACCTGTGGACTGGCCAGAGAGATCCCAAAGGTGTCAAAGAACTGCTCCATGTAGGCGACGACGGCACCTAGCACAGCAGGGCTCCTGGGACCCCCGGGGCCCTGCAAGGGATGAGGGTGCCACACATAAGAGCACAGGGTGCCAGCGGTCCCCTCCCAGTAGCCTCACAGCTTCTGGGCCGAGGACATAGCCTGCTCTGGCAGCAAATACAATGAGGGTGTGCCAAGCAGCCCTACCTTGGTTTCTCCATCTGTCATATGGGGTGATGGCAGCACTTGGTCACCAGGCTCCTGTGGGCAAGCACAGCCATGGTAGCATGTGGGGCACAGAGGGCAGGGGGTGAGAGGACGGGGCCAGGCTTCTCAGTGGGACAAATGGGGAATCCCAAAGGCGGGAAGCCCGTGGGAGGCCAGACTCGCCAGGTCCTGACCTCCCTAATCACCCTCCGTGCCAAGCCCTTCCCACAAGGAGCCCACTGGCCTTTGGGTGGCTGGAGCTGTGGGATTTGGAGAAATGGCCATGGGCTAGAGAGGCCCCTGCATACAGCAGATGTGGGATGGGTGGGGGGATCTGAGCCGCCATGATCCTGGCCCCATAGGGCCCAGCAGCAACTCCTGCACCAGCCGTGACCTTCAGCAGACTCATAAGCCACGTCCCTGCGGCCCCTCTAACGTGGGGACCACCCAGTGGCCCACGTGAGCCCACTCCCAAGGTCCCTCTACTGCAGAGACCCGGTCCTTTTGCCGCGTCTGGTGCTTGGAGAGAGGTGCCTCGCTCGGGCACAGGCTGCCGCCTTGGCAGCCCGGAGCCCCAGGCACTTGTTACAGATGCCTCCTTCAGGCTGGCCCCACCTGGACCAACGCAGTGCATGCCTGGGACCCGTGCGCCAAGCCCCACCAAGCCCCGTGCAGCCCTCGTGGCGATGCTGCGCAGAGGCAGGGAGGGTCAGTCAGAGTCCCTGTTGCTAAGGCCGGGAAGGCAGGATGGTCTCAGTGGTGTCCACAGCCCTCAGCTGCTGGGTCCTACATGGCCACAGGGCTCCACAAATGTGGGTCCCCAAGGGCAAGGACCAGCCCTGGCCACCTATGACGCAGCAGGGAGACCTTCCAAAGTGTGTGCAGGGACGGGCTGCTGTTCGCCTCCCCAGTGGGTCCAACCTCGAGGTGTCCTGGTGACCAGGGGCTCTGAGGTGAGGCTGGTGCACAGTGACACGGGTTGTAGGCTGCAGACACCACACTGGACTCCCAGGTCTCTGCTCAGATGCTTCTAAGGAAGCGTCCTAAGCAGAGTGGACAGTGAAACCATCACCCCCGAGGTCAGGTGCGCTCCTGAGAGCTGGTTCTGCGGGTGGCCCGGGGAACAGAGGGGGCAGAGCCCCTGTGGGGTGGGTAGGAGAGGTGCGGATCCAAGCACAGCTTCCCTGTTCCCACAGACGCAGTCTTGACACACTCCTGGAGCCACTGGGGGCACTGCACAGGCAGTGAGCATGCCGTCACAGTGCAGCCTTCTGGCGCCATGCCACTGGCTCGGGAGCGCCCCAGGGAGGGGTGGTGCCCGCCGCTGGCTGTCTGGGCGGCCACGGGGGTGGCCCTGGGGTCTGTGTCCGGCCCCCTCTCCGGTGCTGTTCCCTGCTCTGCTTCCCCAAGCCCTTCCGCCAGAGCCCTGCCTGGGAGCAGGCGGCCGTGGGCTGGGCCCTCCCCAGAGCTCCAGGTGCGGCCGGCGTCCAGGCTCAGCGATGGGGAAGCGGGACCCTGCGGGCCCCGGAGGCGCACGTGAGGCCCGGCCAGGCCCGCGAAAGGACAGCACCGGCTCAGGGGAGCGGCGCCCCAGAGGGCAGCGGGGCTGGCAGGCCCCCGAGAAGCGCTGCGGGCCCCGCGGTTACCTCAGTGGCCAGCCGGAGCTGCCTGTTGCCGAGGCGCACGAGGTCCAGGATGGCGTCCACCGCCCGGGGCGTGTCGAAGTCATCAGCCAGCGCAGTCCTCACGGCGCTCTCGGTGCTGCTAAGCCTGAGAGAAGCCTGGGGGGTGAGCGACGCCAGCAGCCTCCCCCGCGGCCCTGGGACGCACGAGAAGGGCGGCTCGGGGTGCGACGTGACGGCCCCCGAGCTCGTGCCCAGACCGCGTGGCCTCGCCCGCAGCATCGGCTCCGAGCCGCCACTTTAGTCCCATCGAGAGCATGACGCCGGGGCCGGGGACTCAGCTCAGCGGTGAGAACGCTTGCCTCGCAAGCACAAGGCCCCGAGTTCATCCCCAGCACCAAAAAGTGAAAAATAAAAAAGGCGCAGCATTAGTAACCGCGCCTGCGTCTGTGTCTATGTGATTCTCACGCTGGTTTTCAGATTCCACGGTGAGTAGTGACGTTAATGTGACACGGTGCCGTCACCTCAGCCCAGTGGGAGAGGACAGCAGGCCGGGGCGGGGGACGCAGGGTTCAGCCCTCACGTGGGCCTCCTGGTCCGACTCAGAAATGTGACAGTCACCTGGACAGTGTGGGGAAGAACGCGGCCCGCCTGAGACGGAGATGCCAGGGGCTGTCCAGGCACAGGGGCGCTCGGGCTCCAGTGGTCCCGGCCTTCCAGCCACCGGCTCCAACAGGCCTGAGTGGCTGTCACGGCCAGCGCTGCTGTGCGCACGGGGGACCGGGCCGGAGCAGTCACGCTGCAGAGTCCCAGGGAGACCCAGCCACGGCTGCTGTCCCTCCCGCCCCAGGTCCCCGCAGCCTGGGAGCAGCGGCCCTGCCTGCCCTCCCCGTGTCTCTTCAGTAACGTTATCACTTGCAGTCTGCCCTCCCGACAGCCGGGTGTCCCACCTCCCCGAGCCCTCCAGGTACCGCGCCTGCACGAGGTCGCTGTGGCCTCCCTCCTCCCCTCGTCCCGACACTGCGGCTGCCCACCCTGTGCCTCCACCTCTCTGGCCACATCCACCCAGCCCAGGCACGCCCCGTCCCTGCACTGGTCACGGAGTGCTGTCCTCATGCCCTCTGCTGCCAGCTGCGGGACACACGGGGACCGGGGCCCCTCGCCCTCCTGACCAGGCGGCGACGGCAGCGCTGCCCACACGGGCGTGCTCCTCCCCAGGCAGCAGCAGAGCGTGGTTCACCAGGCACATGTGAGCTGGGCGCCCTTGACCTTGGCCACTGCTGACGAGGCTGGCTCTGTCACCACCTGTGACCCACGCCTTGCCCTGATGGGCCTGTTTTCTTTTTTCCCTCCCTCGCTGTCTGTCTGTCTGTCTCCTCCCCGCCTTCTTCCTTGGCAATACTGGCGACTGAACACAGGCCCTTTGCATTGAGCCACTTCCCCAGCCCCTTTTTTTTCAGACAGGGTCTAAGTTCCTACGCTGGGCTCAGACTGAAGTCCTCCCGCCTCAGTTTCCCAGAGTGCTGGGCTGACGGGCAGTAGGCACACCGGGGCCAGCTCGGCCTAGCTCTTCTACACTCTAACTCGTGCCCTTCCCTGCCCGCTTTCCATTGACTGCTGCCTGCCTCACATTTACCCTTCCACGCCGCTCCGAACGCAGGGCCTGAGGGCTTCCGAGCGGCGACCACGCAGTCTTCAGGAAAGGCGCCACCCCTGGCTCACCTGTCCCACAGCACGGCTTCACTGACCGGGCCACCCGCCAGCTGACCCCGCATGTAGGCCCGTGCGTCCTCCACAAATGAGGCCAGCCCACGCAGGACGTGGCCAGCTTCCAGCATGGTGCTGTCGCTGTAGTCAATGGCTGTGGAGGAAGCAGTGGCTGCTGACCACGGATGGTGGGACACAAGGGCCGCGCCCAGAACGGTGGCCCTGGAAACTCTTGTGGACTCTGGTGAAGACACGCATTTCCAGTGGCCACTACCAGGACAAAGCTGACTGTGAGCCTGCCATCTTCCTTTCCCCAAGCACTTTCCCAGCAGTTAAGAAGAGTTTTTTGTGTTTTTTTGTTTTTCAAAACAGGATCTCACTATGTAGCCCAGGATGGCCTTGAACTCCCTGTGACCCTCTTGCCTCAGCCTCCCAGTGCTGGGATGACGGGCACGTACCCCACACCTGCTGGAGCCCGGAAGGAGTGAACACCCAGGTCGTCCGACTGCGGCCTGGCCACTACTCACCTGACCGGTAGCTGCTGCGCATGCAGAATAGCCGGAAGACATCTGGCGAGAAGCGCCGCAGGAAGTCCTGGAAGGAGAAGGCAAAGTCAGGGCCGCTCCGGGCCACCTGGGGTCTATGGCCCTGATGTGACGAGGGGCGACCCACACACACGGCGAGTGGGCTCAGGAGGTCCGGGTTTTGTCGCCACCCCACCCAATGGTCCTGCTGGCCAGGCTCCGGGGGGCCTGGAGCCCCATGTCCTGGACACGACGTAAAACGGGACTGCAGCAGCCTAAGGACCTAGGGACCAGGTGACCTTGTGACCGGGCAGGACGGTGCTGCACTTGGGGAGGGAGGAGACGGGAGTGATCAGCCCAGAAAAGGCTCAGTCAAGGTTGATGTCAGAACAAACTGCCAGCCACGCCATCATCGCGAACACGCGCCGAGGAGCAGGTGTGAAACATGCCTGTCATTCCAGCACTCTGGGAGGCTGAGGCAGGAGGATCCCAAGTTCCAGCCCACACTGGGCAACTCAGTGAGACCGTTTTAAAATTTTTAAAAAGGGCTAGGGATGGAGCTTAGTGCAGAGGCACTGGGTTCAATCCCCAACACTACAAAAAACAAGCTAGGTGTGGTGGTACATGCCTGTCATCCCAGCACTTGGGAGGCTGAGGCAGGAGGCTCACAAGTTCAAGGTCAGCCTAAGCTACACAGCAAGACCCTGTCTCAGAAAATGGCGGGGGAAGGGGACGGGGCGGGGAGAGAGCGAGAACTTACAAATGGAAAACGGGAGAAAGATGTGGCGGGCCATACCCACCAAGAAAGGCAAATCTGGGCTTGAAAGGAGACCCACAGGCAGGGGTTGCCCTGAGCTGGGGACAGAAAGGGGCTTCACTGGGAGGTCACAAGGCAGGGCGGGCGGCTCTTCTGCTGGGACAGAGGGAGCCTGGCTGCCCGGACGCAGCAGCACGCCTCACCTTGATGGTGACGTGGTTCTTCAGGGACTTGGACATCTTCTGCTCCTGGCCCTTCACGTGCAGATGCCCTGAAACAGCGGG
Organism: Hystrix cristata; assembly: GCA_004026905.1. Lineage (NCBI taxonomy): Eukaryota > Metazoa > Chordata > Mammalia > Rodentia > Hystricidae > Hystrix > Hystrix cristata. The sequence continues at coordinate 22,111 of PVJO010016187.1, read as the reverse complement.
TACCACCGCAGCTGACCGAGGCCGCCGCTGCCGCCGCCGCCGCCAGGGGTCGCAAAGGGCGGCCTGCGCCTCGGCCATGGCAGGGCCTGCGGTGTCACACGCGGCTGGTGACGCGCGGGGCCCCACGGCCTGCCCACGCCTGTGCCTGCTCTGTGGCCTCTGGTCCCCTCTTGCCACCCTGGGGGACGATGTGCACCCGGCTCGCTCAGGATGTGGCCGAGAGGGGAGGAGGGAGGCCGGCAACACTCAGTGCTTCTTGTGCTATGCTCCAGGACACTGATGGCCCAGCACGCGAGGGCCGTGTCACCTCCCCGATCTCTCCACACCGGGGGGAGTGGCACCTGATGCAGGGAGGGTGGGAGCAACCAGGCCCACGTGGGGCTCCACACCCGCCCGGAGCTCTGCCCAGAGTTGGTCCCCAGGTTCACCTCCGTGAGGGGCCCTGCCAGTCCTTGCAGAAGAGGCCGCTGCTTTCCCTAGCACGGCCTCAAGCCAGGCCACTAATCCTAGCACTTGGGAGGCTGAGGCAGGAGGATGACCTCGAGTTCCAGGCCAGCCTATACACTTGAGACCCCATCTCACAAAACCAAAGAATCGAACACAACTTCAAATAAGGGTGCTCTGGAACTGGTTTTTCTGAGAACTGGTTTAAATGCAGCTTCTGAAAAGCAATGTAACGTTAAATATATCATTCTGCATGACATATCATACACCTGTACACAATTCAGCGTTTTAAACTGACAGGGTCTAAGTCGCTAAATTGCCCAGGCTGCGCTTGAACTTGTGATCCTCTCGCTTCAGCACCCCAGAGTGCTGGGACTACAGGCTGAGCACCACCTCTTAAAGGTCCCCACCCCATGAGCACCAGGCCAACAGAAGGATCCTTGGGGACACACTCAAGCCACGTCAGAGTACAGAGGGCCCTAATCAAATGCCCCAGAGACCCCGCATCGTCCTGCTGTGCAGACAGGAGGCGGCACACTGGCTCGCACTGACAGAGGACTTCCGGTCTCCACACCGGGCACTGCATTCCTGTGGGCGCCAAGCCTGAGTCTCGGCGCTCTGCATGCCTCCACAGCTCTGTCCCCTCCTGTGGGGCCAGGGTGACAGAGGCCTCCGACTCTCCGAGCAGGCGGCACAGGCACTGAAACAAAGCAGCGACGCCTCTTCTGCCTGCGTTTGCAGGCGGCCCTGCCTGCTGCTCCCTGCCTGGCGCCTCATCAGGACTCTCACAGGTCGGCAGCATCTGCATCCCTGCTGCGGAGGTCACACAGGTCCCGAAGGAGAAGCCACGTGTACGTGTCCCTTCAGGGAACAGTCGCTGTGTATTCCGGCCTCTCACTACGTGCTCCAGGCTGTCCTTAAACTCACTACATGTCATAGGCAGGCCTCAGCCTCAGCCTCAGCCTGGCAGAGCAGGGGTCACTTCACAGTGCTGCGGCTGCTGCTGAAGACCAGGGATGGACCGTCAGCTCCGTGCTGGGAGCAGTAACACCAGTCGCAGTGTGACTGCGGGGTGACAGTGTGTCTAGGGACAAGGCTGCAGCTCAGAAGTGGCATCTTCACAATGACTCCATCACACTTTGGGAATTCAGCCCTGTCTGCGACAAGCTGGCACAGAGCGGCACCGTGAAGCACCCCGCGCTCTAGCCCGGTCACCCCGCCCACCAGAAGGTCTGACCCGAGCGCGCCCGCCTCGCCCACGCTGGGCCAAGGACCGCACGCAAGATGGTGTGCGCACCCGCCGTGCTCACCGGAGTGCAGGAAGTAGTTGCCCCACTGCTCGCACTGGTGAAAGACCTCGCACTGCGCGATCTCGTTTTCGTGGTGCGGGAAGGCGAGGTCAATGCCGCCCGAGTGCAGGTCCAAGTGGCTCCCGAACACGGAGCTGCAAGACACGGGCATGTGGGCAGGGCGGGCGGGTCACATGCAGACCGCACGTGGCGGCGATGCTCAGCCCAAGCTCCATCCCGGGGCTCGCGACAACAGTGCTCAGGGTGGCGGGAGGTGGCATCTGGGCTCAGCTGCCCGGTCAGCACTCGGCTGTTGTCCATGTGGATGAAAACTTGTGCCTGCTGCCCGACTCCCACACTCTGCGCCCCACACGTGAGCGCCTGCAGCCCGGGCCGAGGCAGAGGGGTGAGCAGATATGTGAGCATTTAAAGGAGAAGGTTTGTCATGCTAAAAGACACACTCTCTTGCTGGACATGGTGGTACGTGCCTGTGATCCTAGCACTCGGGAGGCTGAGGCAGGAGCGTCACTGTGAGTTTGAGGCCAGCCTGGGCTACACAGTGAATTCAGGGCCAGTGTGAACTACATAGCTTCAAAAAAACAAAGAAAACCCCACAACACTGCCATGAATCCCCTCAAAATCCTCCCTCTTTGAACACACTCATCCCATCCTCCTTGCCACTTTCCACCCAGCTCTGGAGTCCTCCTTCCTCAGTGTCTTTACCGGTATGATAAAAAAAATACACTGACCGCCGCCGCAAGCACCATCCAGCGGAAAGGCAACTCGTAAAAACACGACACCGTGTCTGCATCCACCTGATCACCAGATCTGGCACCGTGTGCCTCCTGGCTCTCTCCAAATTCAAAATGACCACGAAAGCAAAATGTTTTGAATCCCCTCAGGACATGGAGGCAGCCAGGACAGAGGACACTCGGGAAAGAGGGCTCCAGAGCTGACGCAGAACGTGGCAGGACGATGGGAGGAGTGTGTGCGAAGCGAGGGGAGGAGTTGGAGGGGGACTCACGGCAATGGGTCTCTTTCTGTAACAAGCGTTTTAATCTGAACATCGCCTTGTTCTCTGACCCTGCCGCTAAGCAGCAGGGTTCTGGGTGAATAGAGTGGAGCCAGGACGAGGCCATGCTGCTGTGTGGCCACCTCTGCTGTCCCCACATGGGAGGGTCCCTCGGGGCCAGACCACCTTGCCGCACCCACAATACTCCAGCAAATCCACGAGTTTGGGCTCCAACTCGGGAAGCACGAGCTGCTGGCCTCACCTGGCGATAGCGGAACACTCGATGTGCCAGCCGGGCCTGCCAGGTCCCCAGGGCGAGGTCCAGGACACCTCCCCGGGCTTGGCTGCCTTCCACAGTGCAAAATCGCCCGCGTGCCGCTTGTCCGAGTCTGCTGTGATGACAAGGGTTCATCAGGTCCGGCCTCCCACCAGCACGGCAGGACAGCACCCGCTTCTCCACCCACAGGACCTCAAGGTTCCGCATTAGAAGGCCTTGCTCCTCCCCACTCGGGCCAAGTCGTAGCTGGGGCCCACAACTCCCTGAAGGCAAAAGAATACTGTGGCACAGAAGGCACAGAGCTACGGGGCTCTCATTTAGCACAACGGGAATTCAAAACAGGACACACACGGCTGTGACCGGAGCAGGGCGGACCCCCTGGGGTCCAGGTGGACCTTGTGCCTTGTCACCCACCTGCCTCTGCAGCCGGACAGGGTGCTACTCCAACCAGTTTGCCGTACTTGTCTCCTCTGGACCTCAGATCGAAGTAGACGTTACCTGTCCACAGAGATGGCTATAAAGGCACCTATCTCAGAGTGGGATCCACTTCCGTTCAAGTTTAGTCTCTAAAAAGCAATTGGAATTTAAATACAGAAGCTGGGAATGACAGCGCACACCTGTGATCCCAGCACTTGGGAGGCTGAGGCAGGAGGATCTTCATGAATTCAAGGCCATCCTGAACTACAGAGTGAGTTCAAGGCCAATCTGAACTGCATAGTGAAACCCTGTCTCAAAAAACAAAAAAACCCCAGCAAAAAAAGAAACTAAAAGGGTGGGGATGTAACTCAGTGCAAAGGCCCTGGATTCAAACCCAGTACCAGAAAAAAAAGTTTTCTGAGTGATGAATTCAACACGACCAAACAAGAGCAAGGAAGAACCACAGTGCTTCCGCGCCACGGGTCCTTCCCGGTGTCCAGCATCGGGCAGTCCACACAACAAGCATCTGCATAGAGCCTGCCCCACTGCAGACCTGGGCTCGGTGCCCTGACAGGACGCGAAGTAAAAGCAGACTTTGTTTTCGTTTGTCTGTGTTTGTTTTTTGAGACAGGGTCTCACTATGTAGCCTAGCTGCCTTTGAACTCATGACTGTAGCCAGCGATGCAATCTGGTCGGGGCAAACCTGACTTCTCTAAACAGCGAAGGACCCAGAACCGGCTGCCACACGGTGTACACCAGACACTGAGGATGAGGCAGGACGTATAGCTGCAGATGGCAAATAGAAAACCGGTGGACAGACAGACTCCAGGGAGCTGGGGGCTTTGGAGGACTGGAAGGGAAGGGCAGAAGGGTGGCTGAGCGGGTGCCCAGCTGCAGACAGAGAGGAGTCAGGACCGAGGACCCCGCAAAGGAAAGCGCCTGGGAAGGATACGGAAGGCTCGGAGAGAGTCCATGGGTCGGGGGGCTGGGTGGGTCTAAGGGACTAAAGGACAGAACCACACACGGTGAGGTCTCTGGCTCCACGATGGGGACGCGGCAGCCACAGAGAGGACAGGGATGCCACCAGGGAAGGACCTGTCGCAGGTCTGATGGCACAGGCCACACATCGTAGGGTCAGGGCAACTGACTCTGGGGACGCTGACAGAGGGGCACCCCCAGCGGTGCACAGCCCAGTCCGGGGCTCCTGCCTGTCCCCTGCGTTTGGTTCCGAAAGCTCCTGAACAAAGCAGACCTTGGGGAGCCCCTGTCCTGGCACCTCGCCCACAGCTGGAAGTGGACAGCTCTGCAGGAAGGGACTGTGTGGCAGGGACCCCAGAACACGTCCCCAGTGGAGGCAGCCCGACATGGACAGGGCCACGAACAGTGCCTCCCAATGCCTCCCGGGGCCAGCACCATCCCAATCCCAGCAGCGCTGCCTGCCAGGTCGCACCTTTCCCGGTGGTGTATGCGTGCCCTCGGGCCAGGATGCCTTGGATGAAGGAGATGATCTGGGGAATGGTTTCCGTCACTCTCAGGGACACAGTGGGTGGGAGCACCTGGGAGAGGGCAGGGACAGGGCTGTGCCGCCAGCGCGCAAAGGCACACGTGCGGCTCTGTCTTGGCGAGACCGCGGCCATCTTGGTCCCCTGGTTGTGACCGCCCACAGGGGCCTGGGGCTCCTCCCACATTGTGCCTGGCACACTACAGACAAAGCTACGTGAGCGGGGCGCGGGGTCACGACCTGACCCTGGTGCCAGGGTACCTGCCACTCCAACACCAGCTTGCGATGAGCCAGGACCAGCCGCAGGCCCCAGTCCTACAGTCACCCAGGCCGGCATCCATGACCCAGGCCCCAGTCAGCTGCACTCTGGGGCCCCCGGGTCCAGGGCTGGTCCCCAAACACTAGGCCAGCCACCTAGTGTTTGGCCCACCACACCTACCTTCAGGGCCACCACACCTACCTTCAGGGTCGCCACACCTACCTTCAGGGCCGCCATGTCCTGCTTGAAATCTTCCTCATACTGCCTGGCAAGGGCAGCAGGTGACATGTCCATCTGCAGGAGGGAGAGGGGTCAGCAGCCTGGAGGAGCCTCACACACTCTGCAGCCAGGAGGGCACTGTGGCCAGGCACTGCCCACTCCAGAAAGGGCTGCTAACTTTGGATATTAAACCTGAACCACCACTGGGAGGCTGAGGCAGGAGGATCCACACAAGTTTGAGGCCAGCCTGGGCTATACAGTGAGTTCAAGGTCAGCCTCGACTACTCAGTGAGACTGTCTCAAAACAACAAAAAGTACTGCACCAGTGGCTCAGTAAGCACAGAGGCTGACCATCTTGTTAGCTGGTACTGGCAAAAAAATAAATACATAGTATCATGATTTCCATTATATAACTTTTTTATTTTGGGGAGGTGCTGGGGGTTGAACTCAGGGCCTTGTGCTTGCTAGGCAAGCACTCTACCACTTGAGCTAAATCCCCAACCCCCATTATATAACTTCTAAAAGTACATTTTTTATTTTTATTTTTTTGAGATAGGGTCTTACTATGTAATCCAGGCTGCCCTTGAACTTGTGGGCATCCTCCTGCCTCAGCCTTGGCTGAGTTACACAGCACCTGCTGTGCACCAGACTCAGCTCTCAGCAGCTCCTCACAGCCGGTAAAACAGCTTTCCAGTTTCACGGGCACAGAAATTTCAGGCTGGAAAATCAAGAATCTTTTGCTAGTTTCCCAACATCACACTTGGGGCCAGCAGCTCCGCGTTCCCAACATCACGCCCACGAGCGCAAACTAGCGCACACTAAAGACTCCTGGGAACAGGATTTACCCCTCAGCCTTCCGTGTCCCTGCAGGGGGCACAGAGTCCCACCTAATGACCCCACAGACACAGGGGACACAACTGCGAGCCCACGGAAGACGGAAAATTCACCAATGTCCCTGGAGGAGGTGTCAGACGCGCAGTGCCAGCACCATGCAGGGCAGCACCTGGAGTCCAGTTCTGGGTCAATACAGAACTTTCAGAGGACAAGAGCCAAGAAAACAGCCCAAAACACCACATCTCCTTGTCCGCCCCGACGCGTCTCACCCTGCGCAGTCCGGACCCATGGCTGCCTCTAGGGATCCGGCTCTGATTCTGAGCTTCTGCGCAGACGGGTCCTATCCCAGCCACTCAGTGCCACCCGGGGCCAGACTCCATCCTCCTCCCAGGGTTCACTGCGGCCACACACCCGGCCTCTACCCTCTGCCCAGCAACACCCGGCAGCTGGAACTCGATGTCCATCTTGAAGGCTGCCGGGATTCCCCCCGGATGTGCATGAGTCCACGAGTCCTAACCATCCAGCGCAGATGTGCACTCCTGTCCCTTCAGCCCTGCCGGGAATGTGCCTGAGCCAGACTCCTAGGCCGGGACACACACGTGTACTTCCCTGGCAATAGCCAACTGCCTGCCCGAGGTCACCCACCGACGCTGCCCAGCACCACCCGAGCACCCGCGTCTCTGCCCAGCCTCGAGACACAGCTCGGCAGGTTCCAGTGACCCGACACCTAGAGGCTTTTATGTTATAACTGTTTATGCATTTTAATTTTGTACTTTTCTTTCCCTGAGACAGGGTCTCGCTATGTAGTCTGGGCTGGCCTCGAAACTCATGCAGTTCCTCCTGCCTCAGCCTCCCAAGTGCTGGGATTACAGACGAGCACCACCATAGCCAGCTTACTTTTTGTCATAGTTTTAATTTTTGCCTGTCTTATTTAGAGTGAGTTGAACATCCTTTCACACACTTAGGCACACTGTTATTACAGGATGTGTAATTCCCTATGCCCATTTTCCTGCTGAATTGTAAGCCTTTCGTTGATTTGTAGAAAGTCTTCTATATTAAAGAAATTAACCAGGCTGGGGATTTAGCTCAGTGGTTAGAGTGCTTGCTTTGCAAGCATGAGGCCCTGAGTTTGATCCTCAGCACCAAAAAAAAAAAAAAAAAAAGAGAGAGGGAGAGAGAGAAAGAAATTAACCTTTCATTTGATGTAAGTTTCAATTTTTTTCAGTTTTTCCACATTCTGGTAATCTCAAAGCATACACAAAATTCTATTTTTCTATTTTTACATTCTGTATACCTCTGACTCTTCCCCAGCAATGTCTGGGTCTGGAAACCATAAGAAACCCTTCCAGCCAGGCTGAGGAGGTGCCTGGGCCGGAGGAGGCTCTTGGGCCCCTCAAAGGTTTTGTTTGTTTGTTTGTTTTGAGACAGAGTCTCACTATGCAGTCCATACTGGCCTTGAACTCACTATGTGTAGCCCAGGCTGCTTTCAAACTTCCAGTGATCATCCTGCCTCAGCCTCCCTAGCGCTGGGATCACAGACATGCGCCCCCACTCCCAGCATGGGCCCCTCCAGAACCTGTGTCAGCTCCTCTATGCAGACATACTGCGAATCTGGCTCCCACGGGGGTCTCTCCAACACTGCCCAAATGGTAACAGTCTGCTGAATACTAATCCATCAGATGCCATCTTTTATGATACAACAAATTTCCATTAATTATCACACTCATTCTAGGCTTCCTAAGTGGGCTGCATTATTGTTTCTTCACATTCTGTACACGTATATAATTTCCTTCCTTTGCTTTTTCAGATGAGGTCTCTAACTTTCCCAGGCTGATCTCAAACTTTTAAGCCTCCTGCCTCAGCTTCCCGAGTGGCTGGATCACAGGTGTGCACCACTGTGCTCATAAATACTTAATCTCTGTAGCCTCCATAGGGACAGAAGGCAGACGGCTGGCTGCTGGAGATGGGGGAGACCACAGGACTGAGGACACTTCCGGGTGACGGGGAGTGTCCACAGGAACGCCCACCCTGTGTCTTGCACCACCCAGCTGTGGGCCCCACAAGCATCTATCGTGGGTCAGTGCCGGGTGTGACCGCAGCCCAAGACCAGCCTCAGCTCCACAGTGAGACTGTCTCAAAAGAAACAAAAAAAAAACAAAAAGCAACACAAGTGATTTTTAAAAAGGGCTAAGGCTGTAGATCAGCGTGGGGGCCATGGGTTCAATTCCAGTTTCACAACAACAAAGAGGAGAAAAGGAAAGAGGAGAATCAAGGAATGAAGGGCTTTCATGGGTGGAGGGACACATTTTTCTTGGATGCCTGACGTCGCATACTGATTTCTACAAAATAAAATTCTGAACAATAATTTATACCCATAGCTAGATTATAAATCTGATTCATTAAATTCCCTTAAGAATAAAAAGGAGGGCTGGGGATTTAGCTCAGTGGTAGAGTACTTGCCTAGCGAGTGCAAGGGCCTGAGTTCCATCCCCAGCATCCAAAGGAAAAGCTGGGTGTGGTGGTGCATGCCTGTAATCCAGCACTTGGGAGGCTGAGGCAGGACTACCATGAGTTCAAGGCTACACAGCCAGACTCAGTCTCAAAAAAACCAAAATTAATCAATTAATTAAAGAAAGAAAAGAAAAGGAAAGGAAAAAAAAGGAGCACAGAAGCAAGAGGCACTAGCAGCAAAGTAGGAAAGTGTCCCATGCCAAGGGGTAGCAGAGAGCAGATCACATCCCTGCAGGGCGGGAGCCGGAGTAGCTTCTCCCCCGCAGGTCCTACGCCCCCCTAAAACCGCAGAGCTTTCGCCCAACACCCACCCCCCAGCCGGCAGCACTGCGCTCACCTCGCTGGCTCTTCTGAGGATTTTATCATCCACATCCGTGATGCCCATCACCATGACAACGCCACATCCAAACACTTTGGTCAGGATCCTTCGGATGATGTCGAATCTCACGTAGGAGCTGGGAGAAAAAAGCACCACTGTCCTGTAGCAGGCCAGGTGCCCCCAGAGCCTGGAGAAAGCACATCTCCACTGAACGGACGGCTGCCGCGCGGCTCAGGCAGACCGGCCACGTCACAAGGCCACGGGTGACCTGGGCCTCAGCACAACATTAGTGCTTTTAGTTTTAGAGCTGTTGAGTTAACTTACTTAAATGTATAAAATTCACTCATAGTACGATCTCACTAATGGTTGTCCTTGTCCACCTTCTAGAGTAACTCTCAGGTCTACGACAAGATGGACAGAAGCAAATAAACACAAATCAGGACAAGTGTCCTCATTCTGCTTAAAGCTTCGTCACATTACTGAGAACACTGACACCACTCTAGAACACTAAAAAAGATAAAAATAAAAAAGTTGAGGGCTGGGGATTTAGCTCAGCGGTTAGAGTGCTTGCCTATCAAGCACAAGGCCCTGAGTTTGATCTCAGGTACCACAAAAAAAAAAACAGACAAAAAATAAAAAAAAAGTGGGGTGTAAAAAAAAAAAAAAGTTGGGTGTGGTGGTGCACACCTGTGTACTCCCAGCACTCCAGAGGCTGAGGCAGGAGGATTGCCATGAGTTCAAGGCCACGCTAGGCTACATAGTGAGTTCAAGGCCAGCCTGAATTATAGAGTGAGATTGTCTCAAAAAACCAAAAAAAAAAAAAAAGAAAAATATGGGATGAAATGCACCGTCCCCCAGTCTCCTTTTAGAATCTCCTCCTTAGTCCTTTTCACATGTACGTAATGTTTTTCCTGGTACTAGGGATTGAACCCACAGCCTTTGCACACAGCTGCAATCCCAACCCTTTTTAATTTTTTTATTTTGAGCCAGGATGTCACTAAATTGCCCAAGGTGGGCTCAAACTTGTGATTCTCCCACCTCAGCCTCCGGGAGTGCTGGGGTTACAAGTGTGCACCAACACGAGTGACTATGTAACTGTTTCAAATGGCTAAAAATGAGCCCCCACCAGTCTCACAAGAAACTCTCAAGACCTGAGAACCAACTCTGAAATGAAGCCAAGGAAGACACCGCCATGCTCCAGTGTCCTGCCCGGGAGGGGACAGCTCACTCATCTGACGTGACCGCAGAGGGTGCATCACGCAGTATCCCCAAGTTCCTGGGGGCTGGCCGTGTTGGGACGTGGCCATCAGAAGGGACGTGGTGAGGTGGGCAGAATGCTCCAGCAGATCAGTGCCATGAGACCCCTCCAGCTCACCACCTGAAGACACGGCAGTAAGGCGCCATGTGTAAGCAGGATCCCAGTCTGCTGGTGCCTTGACACGCACACACAGAGGACCACTACTCTGCCGTAAAGAAGGACAACTGAAGTACTCTGCAGGAAAACGGACGCACTTCAGGACCATAATGTTAAGCAAAACCAGACACACGAGCTTAACTATCACATGGTTTCTACAGAAACCCAAAGTATGAATAAATTAAAGCGCGAAGTAAAGGACAGACAATAGGAAACAGGGAGGCAGGGGTTTTTTGCAAACGAGAAGGGGACCAAATATGGATGGGGGAGGGGACATAGAAAGAAGGAAGACGACCATCACAGGCTGCAAGCTCTTAATGAAAACACTTCTGCTGTGAAGAGGCCCCTGGCCTGTAGCATTCTGTCGCAGGAATCCCACGAACTAAGACACAGAGTAGACAGACAGCTGGACAGCAGAGCCAGGCGTCGTCCTGTCCCGAGGTCACCCCGCGCAGGTAAACACTCAATTGCAAAATCACTTTCTTTTCAGCCTACCTTTGTGGAGAGGCTTTCTGGGTGGAAAGGAGATTTCGCTTTTCATATTTATACAACACATTTTATATTTCAATAAAGATGTTAAAATATAATTTTGGGGGGGATGCTGGGGATCCAACTCAGGGCCTTGTGCTTGCTAGGCCAGCACTCTACCACTGAGCTAAATCCCCAACCCCTCAAAATATAATTTTTACAACTAAGTTAGCCTGAAGTGAAGGGAAGAAAATGATGCTTCAGTTATTTTACTTTTTTATAACAATACAAAAAAAGGTTGGATCAGGTTTAACATGTTAGTTTTTAAAAAGCAAAAATAATAATGTAACTTTTTACTTTTAGGCTAGATCTGAAAAATATCCAGGTTTTAAAAAAAAGTGTAAGACAACATGTAAACTATTAGGAAAATTAGAAATGTTGAGAGATGGAAGAGACAAAACAGCGAGGCGACCCCAGCTTCCCCCAGCTCCAGAGCTTCCTATGTGTGGTACCAGGGTGTCCTTCCTCAATAAAGGCTAAATTTTAGCGGGGTCTGGGCACACGCCAATAATCCCAGCACTCTGGGAGGCTGGGGCAGGAGGATCCAAATTTGAGCTCAGCCCAAGCAATTCAGCAAGACCCTGCCTCAAAACAAAACAGAAAAAAGGTTAAGTCCTTTCAGCAACGTCAGATGCTGTGTTTAGCAGCACTTTACGGGCATTATTTCATGTTTACTGGCTGTTAAGATTCAAAACCATGGGGTTTTTTTTGTTTTTATTTTTTGAGGCAAGGTCTTGCTATATGTCCCAGGATGACACTGAAGTCGCAGCGATCCTCCTGCCTCAGCCCACCCGAGTGGTGGGATCAAAAGCGCGGGTCACCCACCTCACCGCGGACAAGCCCGAGTCTCGGCCAGGAAGTGCCTTGTCCAGGGCTAGGAAGCTCAGGAAGGGCGGCGGTCAGCAGCGCCCACGCCTGCCTCAGTTTCCCCCCTGGAGACCCCGAGGGGCCCGGGACTCACCAGGCGTGGCCGAGGTGCGCGTGATCGTACACGGTGGGGCCGCAGCTGTACCTGGGACAGAGGGGACGCCGCGCGTGAGCCCCGGCCGGGACACCCCCGCGCCCGCGCCCGCGCCCGGCTCGCCGCGCACCAGGACACGGCGTCGGCGCGGGCCACCACCAGCGGCTCCGCGCGGCCCGTGCGGCTGTTGTGCACGCGCGCGCCCGTGTCGCAGCCCGCCGGCCGCCGCCAGCCCCGCCCGCGCCCCGCGCTCGCCGCCCGCGCCCCGGGGCCCCGCGCCGGGCCCCGCGCGGCCCGCAGCAGCGCGCGCGTCCGCAGCATGTCGCCGGCGGAGAGACGCGGCACGGCCAGCGCCGGACAAGCCGCCCACGCCGGAAGCGCGCGTCGCAGGCCACTCCCTCCCGCCGCGCCGCGCCGCGCCCCGCCCCGCCCCGCCGGCCCCGCCCACCGCCGGGACACGCCCCGCCGGCCCCGCCCACCGCCGGGACACGCCCACGCCGGAAGCGCGAGCCAGAGCCCGTCGCGGGCCTCGGCGGCCCGCAGGGGACGCGCCGGGGCGGGAGGCGGAGGCCCGCGGCGGGGCCGGGGCGCGGGGCCGAGCCGCAGGAAGAGGCGGGGCCGCGACGCCGAGGTCTGCCTGTTAGCGCAGGTCGCGCTCGGCGTCCTTGGGCACCCGGTGCAGGCCGGGCCCAGCGCGCGCCTCTGGTCAGGATGGGGCCGCTGCAGGTCCCGCCGCTGGACTCGGCCTGCTCTCGGAGCACCCCTGCACACCATGTCTGCCCCCCGACAGCATGCACCCTGCAGGTCTGCATTACGACACCTCAACACCCACTGCATGTGTGTATCCTAGCAACACTGAATCCCAAACACAGCATGCCTGCCTCGCAATAGCGTGCACCCCAACACACGTGTGTATTTAACAACACTGCACCCCAACACCCACACCACATCGTGTACCCCAATATGCACAACCCTTGTGCACCCCAGCCTGTCTCCAGAGGCGAGACCACTGCGAAGAAAACCCTTATTCCTGAGGCAGGTCAGCAGGAAATGTCTGCTTGGGACTCATTTTAAGGTTGAAAATTCTATCATCCATCTCTTGAGCAGAAAAATGTTCTAAGACTTACTTTCAAATTATCTCAACAGAATTGTTTCTCTGATATGAGAAACCATAAGTGTAAATAAGGACAAAGGGGTAGAATAGATATTATGTTTAAAAAAAAGAGAGATAGTATTCAAAAGAGAGGAGAACTAGATAGGGAAAAGGGGGATAAAGAAGAAGGTTAAAAGAAAAGTAAGATGAAAGGGGAAAAGGTAAAGTGTAGCTACACTTGTTGCAAATAGGGAGGGGTGGGTGAATGGAAGGGAGGGGAGAGGAAGGGGGGGAAGAGGGGGGAAACCAAGATGTATCATGTACAGGTACAAAATAACCATGTTGATTATGATCATTATGTATACAATGTACCATTACATATTCTTGGTAAAAATAAAAAATTTTAAAAAACCAAAAATTCAAAAAAAAAACAAATTATCTCAACAAAAGCATTTTGCAAAACAGAAAAAAAAACCCAAAAACTTGGCTTTCGCGGCCCTCAAAACAGCAGCTCCCTCCCTTCTTTCTTCAGCGTGGTTTGATGTTTTCTCTCCTGAGAGGAAGCCGCTGAGACAGACACGTGTGTTCTTCGGGTGTTCAAAATCTTCCCTCAAAACTCTTCAGTTTCGTTCCAAGCTGGATTGGGGTGTGACGCACACTGTGTTCTAATGCACAGAGCTCCAGCTGCGCCGAACCTGCTGTGCCACCGTAGGAGACTGCGTCGCGCTGACCGATGGTTCTGCGGCCGGCCGCGTTCACGGCTCACTGCTCCTGGGCTTCCGGACGGCCCTCGCAGGGCCCGTGCTGCTTTCACTGTCGCTTGTTTCCAGTGCGGCGTGAATGCTGCTCTCCTGGATACTCCAGACTGTAAATCCTTTTGAACACCTCAGTGTACTCCGCGCTGAATTTGGAAGGGGGCATGCTGAATGTTGCTGAATCCGTCGCCCCCGAAGTCCACCTGCTGCACATCAGGGTCAAAGTCTGGGGGGCAAAAATAACTGATACGGAAAGCTAGGCTGCAGTCTAAAAGCACATGCAGAACTGAAGGAGAGGAGATGGCTAGGGTGGAAGTTTTGAGAACACATTTAGTGACACTGAAAACCAAATCCTGCACCTGCATCTAGGCAGCTGGCACGAATGAACTGAACAGGCGGCAGGAAATCATGACTTTTGAAGTAACAATGGTATCTTTTATCCTCAGAAAAATTAGTCCATGGCCGGGGATTTAGCTCAGTGATTAGAGTGCTTGCCTTGCAAGCACAAGGCCCTGAGTTCGATCCCCGGCACCACAAAAAAAAAAAAAAAAAAAAAAAAAAAAAGAAAAATTAGTCCTTGACTGGCAGCAATGCCATGTTCAGTTTTTTGGGGCAGGGGGCACTGGGGATCAAACTCAGAGCCTTGCGGTTGCTTGGCAAGTCCTCTACCATTTGAGCTAAATCCTCAGCCAGCAATTCCTTGTTCTTAATGGTTTAGGAAGTCCACAACACAGTGGTAACCATAACCCATTATTTAATGGTGATTAAAATATGATCCTTGGGGCTGGGGATTTAGCTCACAGCGATCCCCCTGCTTCAACCTCCCAAGTGCTGGGACTGCAGCACCATGCCTGGCCTGAGGCAAAATCTTGTAAATCCAAAATAGAATGGATTATGGCAACATAATGTTTACGGCATTTCAAGTGTAAAATGAAGGAGTTAGTACTTATTTTTTAAGCACAGTACTTATTTTTTAAGCCCCTCAAAACAAAGAATTGTGTGTTTGTTCCTTTTATTCTAACAGGTTTGAGCATATCTAGTTAAACTAGAAACATTTTTAGATTGATTGATTGATGGGTGCAGGGACTTGAACCCAGGGCCTTTTGTTGCACACCAGGAACATGTTCTACCATCAAGCTACACCTCCAGCCCAAAATATTACTTTAGCAAAAAGTTTTAACATCTATTTTTGCGTACACTACAAAGAGTAAACCCCCAAACAGACAAGATTTTCAATTTATTTTCAAAATTAAACGTTTTTCCTTAGAGGCATATTTAAAAGACAAATCAGTGTTATATTTATTGGTGTTCTAAATTTATGCAGAAAACCACTTTGTAAAACCAATTAAAAAATTTTTTTTGACTTTTTAGGCCAAGGGGTGCAATAGTCTATGGAAAGTAACTGTTTATTCACGACTGTATTCCTAGCATATGAGGGTGGCATTCGCTTCAGCAGCACATACACCCCAAGAGGATGAGATAACCACTCATACAGCATCCATACAGATCAAACTCCAGCTTGATTACTTATTGGAAGGGGTAAATTATTTCTAATCTTTATTCTTGAGCCCAGATAAACGCTGTTCATTCTCAGATCACTGGAGTTAGAATTAAAAGAACCTATCTTTGATTTTTTTTGTTTGGTTTTGTTTTGTTGCTGGGGATCGAACTCAGGGCCTTGCAAGCACTCTTAACCTCTGGGCGAAATCCCCAGCAAAAGAACCTTGCTTGCTGTTGCATTTTAAAATTACTTATATGCTCTTTGCGGGAGAAGGCGTGGTTTTTCTTATTTAACCTTGTACCCTTTACACACGTTATATGTTTTCTTTTTTTTTTTTTCACACGTTATATGTTTTCGTTTCCATGTGTCATAATGTTTTGTGCAGACTACTGGCTAATAATTTTCCTGTAGAAATGAAATTTCGCTAATTTTCATTTGCTCTTTCTTGGGCCCAAACTGGAAAAAAGTGTGATTGGTAAAACAACAGCCAGTTCGCCAAGCAGCCACGTGAACATTCCCTGCTGTGTTGGGGAGGTGAGGGGTCTAGAGCTAAGACCAGAACCAGCGGGCTTCGCAGCGTGTTTGTCCTCTAGCACCGCAGCCAGCTCCGGCGCGAGCGACCGGCCCCAGACGCGGCTCCCTTCAGTCCCCATCTCAAAACACTCGTAGGTAGCTGCAGTGCGCACCCCTGTGGCTAACTGGATTTTACGAATTTCACTGGATTGCACGGAATACTTTTAGGACTGCAGGTGGCTTCCGAGGTCGTGCAGTGCCCGTTTAAACTGCGACCACCCCTGCGTCTCGTTCTGCACCAGGAGAAAGCCGCGGGATCGGTCTGAAGCCGACCCTGTCCGAACACACAGAGGACGCGGACGCCGGGGCCGCGGCGACCCTCGGGCACGGCCAGGCTGGGGAGAGCCGGCTGCGCAGACGGCCTGTCCAGAAAGGGCTGGAGGGTCCTGGCCGAGCGCCGCTCCGGGTGGGGGAACCCCGGCGGAAGGAGGCCGGCGGAACGTGCGGGGACAGGCCGGCCACGGCGCTACCCGCCGAACTGGACCGCGGCCCGCGCAGGACAAAGGCGGCAGCGCCCCGCGTGGCCACGCCCAGGGCGGAGCCTAGGCCGGAAGGGGGCGGCCGGGCTCGGCCGTCGTCTAGGCAACGGCCCGCTCCGCTCCGGCTGCTCGGAGCCCTAAATCTGGGAGCCGCGGGGGAGGGGCAGGGTGCTCAAGGGCGACCGCACAGGCCTTGCGGTCCTTCCGAGCGCAAAGGGAGGAATGGAGACCGCGCCCAGGCCCGCAACGACCAGGGGCCGAGGGTCTCGCAGGCGTCGCTTCCGCCGGGCCGCCCTCCGCGGGGGCTCGGCCCTGGGGAGCAGCTCCTCTCCCAGGCCCCTTTGTTTCCGAGCCTTTCCAAAGTTAGCTGCGGGAGGCAACACAAAGGGAGGGCGGTGGCGAGCGGCGCAGGCGCGGGGGGCGCGAAGGCTGCTGGGAGTGGTGGTCCCACCGCGGTACCGTTCGTTCCCTCCGGCGCGGGCCCGCGGCAGCCACTTGACCCAGTGCGCATGCGCCACGACTTCCGCCTCGCCTGGACCCACCCTCTCTGCCCGCCTCCGGAGAACCCCGCTGTCCATTAGTAGACGCTCCGGAGGAGTGTCCCGTCGTGGCCACGCCCTTACTCGTTATGATTGGCTAGCGAGGTAAGGGCAGAGAGTTGATTGGCTCTGGGAGTTGCCAGTTTTGTTCCGGACACTACTTATACCTCACGGCCGGGTGGGGCAAGGAGTGGGGCTGGGGGCTGGGGGGTGGCGCTTGTTATGTGTCAGTCTCCGAAGTGGCGTTCCCGCGGCCCGTCCGTTCCCCGGGCGGGTCTTCAGTGAAGCCGGCCGCCACCCCGCGTCTCCCGGCCGGTGTGCAGCACCGCCCAGCAGGCTCGCCACCGAGTGCCAAACTCCTAGTAAAGTTTGCGCGTCGCTCGCCGTCCCCGTCCCGGCGCCCCGGCCGCGGCCTCTGCGACCCTCGCCCCCAGCACAAGTGACAGGCAAAACCACGCCCCCGCGGGCCGGCCTCGCGGCCCGCCGCCCCCCGGCCCGGGACGGTGAGGGGCGTGAATGCGGCGGGGGCGGGGCCGCCGCCCGAGAGCGGGCGGGGGGCGGGGCGCATGCGCGCTGCGCGCGGGGCTGAATGTTTCCCAAGTGTTTGAAACTGGTATTTGGGTTTTCCACGTTGGACAAGTGCGGCGCGGCGGGCGGCCGAGCGCGCCCTTCCCGCGGCCGGCCCTGCCCCGTGGCGTTCCTCGGCCCGGCCCGGTGGCGGCGGCGGCGGCGCCCGGCGCTCTCTCGGTCGGTGTGTGCGCGCCCGTACGCGCGGCCCCCTGCGCCCGCCGCCGCCACCGGGGAGGGGGCCTGCGCCCCGGAGCCTTCGCCGCCGCGGCCCGCGCCCAGGCGCCGGGGTCTCCGCGGCCACGGGGCAGCCGATGTAGCGGCGGCCGGTCGGGCTGGAGCCGGCGGGGGGCGCGGGAGGGCGAGCGCTGTGCATTTTGCAGTGCTGTTTTGGAGGGGGGCGGGGGGTGGAGGAAGCGGAAAGCCGCGCCGAGTCGCCGGGGACCTCTGGGGTGAACCATGTTGAGTCCTGCCAACGGGGAGCAGATCCACCTGGTGAACTATGTGGAGGACTACCTGGACTCCATCGAGTCCTTGCCTTTCGACCTGCAGAGGAACGTCTCGCTGATGCGGGAGATCGACGCGAAATACCAAGGTACGGCTGTGATGGATGGGCGGGGGCGGCCGCGGCCACCGGGTCCGCGCGCCGGGCGGCCGGTCCTGCTGCACCGGGCAGTGGCGGCCCGGGGGGCAGGAACAAAAGGGCCGGCGCCTGCGATCGGCCGAGGTCCGGCGCGGGGTCGGGCCAAGGAGGAAGGAGCGAGCGGTTCGCTGCAGGCTGCGCGGCCAGAGCGCTCTTTGTAGTGAGCGAGGCGGCGGCGGTGCGGGGGAGGGGGCGCGGGGCTCGGCCGCGTCCTCGGGGAGGGGGCATCGGAGGGGCGCCCGGGGTTCGCGCAGGCCAGAGGGACGTCACCTCGGCCCCTCGCCGCCGCCCCCCACCCGGTCCTGGAGCCGGGTTACATAAAGTCCCGGGCTGTCCAGGCTCGGGGTCGCCCGCCGCCCTCGCCGTGTTCCCTTGGCACTGGACGCGGCAGAGTGGGGCCGACTGCGAGGGGCGACGCCGCCGGGTAGTTTGCGGAGGACGAGGGCTTTTTTCGGGTGTGCGATGGAAGGGGAGGGGAGGGGAGGAGCGCAGGCGGGGAAGGCGCCCATCTGTGCTGCGCCCGGGGGGCTCGGAGCCGAACGAGGCTGGGAGGGGACCTGTGGGTCCTGCCCTGCAGACCTGGCCGCCTGGAGTGACGGAGAGCGGTGCAGGCTTCGTACCGGCCGGGAATTGCTGGCTGTTGGGGAAACTTTCTTGCGAGGTCAGGCGAGGCGTTGGAGGCCCCGTTTTGAACGTGGGTCGATGCCTAGAGTTTACTAATGTTTACAGGGCTACGCAGCAGGGAAACGGAAGGGTTGGGGGGGTAGGAGTGGAAGGGGATTGCTCGCCGCGACGTACGCTAGACCCTCGATGGCTAAGGCGCCCCTGCGCGCTCTGCCGGAGACGTAGCTTCGCAGCGACTTTTATAAGAACTCATTAGCATATTGCGGAACGTTCCGCCTCGGCCTCCCTGTGATTGGTCGTGACGTCCTCCGTGGAATGTCCTTATCGGTCCGCTGCGGCACGATTGGTGGCTGGACCGGATGAGGGCGGGCCTTACTCAGTGAGTGACACAGGTCTGTGTTTCCGCTGCCTTCTTTTTTCCTCTTCGGGAGCGGGGCGGGGCGTCACAGTGAGGAGGGGGAGTTGGTTTGAATGTCTTCGGGTCGCCCGGCCTCCGGCCTAGGGTTGGCTCCTGGTGCTGCCGGGGCGGGACGTGCTCGGAGGTCCTACACTCGGATTGGCGCCTGTCCCGGCCTCCGCCCGCCGGCCCGCCGGTCCTCACAGGCGGTGGCTCTCGGGGCGGGGCGTGTCTTTCCCCTCCTATTGGCGGGAGTCCCGCCCCCGCCCCGCCCCCGACGGATCCGGCCGCTTCCGGCCGCGGAGCGGTGGTGGGGGCAGTGGCCCGGTCCGTCGCGTAGATTGCGTGTTCGGCCCCGGTAACCAGCTTCGGTGCGGGCCCCCTGTCTGTCCCCTGAGGTTGCGTCCTCGCTAGGGCTCGGTTCGGGTTCCGTCTCTCCGATCCCGGGGTGGCTTCTCCGTCGCGGTCCCGCTCCGCAGCCGGCTCCGTGAGCATCGGTGCGGGCTGCCTGCTTGTAGAGCGCGCGAGGGCGAGCTTAGCAGAATGCCTCTCGGCATCAGGTGTTACGCCGGGCTTCGCTGCGGTCTCTTTGGCCCGGCATCCTTCCTGTTGTGGAACGGTTTCAGGGTCAGCTGCGGGTGCGGCAGCCTCTTGCTTAGCGTGGCTTCAGGTACTGCTCTCACTGGCCCTCTGGACGGAACGCTTTCTCAGGGCATCTGGCAGGTGCCCTTGTGTAGGTGAGAGTTCATCGCCCCGCAGGTGAGTTTCTTTGTCGCAGTAAAGATGCCCTGTGTTCGTTTTCAGTTAGCAGTATGATGGGATTGTGTGGGTGAGTTGATAGGTACCATGAGACCCCGGGGTCGCCCCCCTTTCTGGTAGCAGTCGACAGGGTTCCTTTAGGAAATGCCTTCGGATCCCGGAGTGTAACCTTCACCATTTCGGTGCACTTCAGCACAGGCCTAAGCGCTGAAGGTTGGCCTTCTAGGTCAGATTGGGCCTTCTGTGTGGAAACGAGGGCGTCCGGCGCGGGGGCAGCTTTCCAGACACCGCCCACTCTACCTCCTCGGTACTTCCTCGTCTGGTGTTCAGAGGCTGCGAAAAAGTTTCAGGCGGGAAAAGCTGGTGCCGTTTATTGTTTGAGAAAAATAATTTTGGACGTTTTTGTATCTAAATAGGCTTTTGTCTAGAATATTTAGTTCGTATGTTTTAATTAGATTAACAGCTTTTTTCCTGAGAAATTGTCTAATTATATTTGCCAAATTATATTTTTTAATCACATGCACTGGATTTTAGCCTGACCGAGAAAGTTTTTTTGTTTTTTTTTTTTTTGGTGCCGGGAATCGAACTCAGGGCCTTGTGCTTGCAAGGCAAGCACTCTAACCACTGAGCTAAATCCCCAGCCCCTCGAGAAAGTTTAAATAGCAAAAGTTTTTTGTTTTTGATGTTTTTATATCTGTTGACTTTTACAGCTCTAAAAATGACATTGTAGGCAATAGATGCAAAAGTAAAATCCGCCACTCTTGTTTTAAAGCAAAATTAAGTTGTGCTTTCGTTTTAAGTTGTGCTTCCAGTTTATTACAGCCATGTCATTCTTGTTTTCAGTAGCATCGAAGAACGAGGTGCAGGAATGACCATAAAGTGATGGGTAAACCGAGGGCCTCAGTCACTTAGTCTGGATCTCAGCTTCTTAACCCCAGGTGATAAACCACAGGAGCTGTAATGGAAATCTGTTTGCATTCTCTCATACCACCCTGCTGCTGATGAAGTCTCTAGAAGGATGTGCAGGTGTAGGATTTCCACAGTGGAAAACTTGCCTTGGTCACTTCTGTTCTTTGCAGTTACTTGGGTGCAGATGAGAATGTAGTCAGTGATTTCTTCTCTGGTGCTAGGGGCACACTGTGTAATGCACACTGTTTGTGTTTGCAGAGATCCTGAAGGAGCTGGATGAGTACTATGAGAAGTTCAAGCGTGAGACGGACAGCGCCCAGAAGAGGCGGCTGCTGCACTGCATCCAGCGAGCCCTGATCCGGAGCCAGGAGCTGGGGGATGAGAAGATCCAGATCGTGAGTCAGATGGTGGAGCTGGTGGAGAACCGGACCAGGCAAGTGGACAGTCATGTGGAGCTCTTTGAGGCCCACCAGGAGATCAGCGACACCCCCGGCAGCATCGGTAAGGCCGGCCAAGATAAGTCGAAGAACGAGACAATAAATTCGGCAGAAAAGCCGAATAACAAGCGGTCCCGGCGGCAGCGAAACAATGAGAATCGAGAGAACGCCTCTAATAATCATGACCACGACGACATCACCTCAGGAACACCCAAGGAGAAGAAAGCGAAAACCTCAAAGAAGAAAAAGCGTTCCAAGGCCAAAGCAGAAAGGGAGGCATCCCCTGCAGACCTCCCCATTGACCCCAATGAGCCGACGTACTGTCTGTGCAATCAGGTCTCCTATGGGGAGATGATTGGCTGCGACAACGACGAGTGCCCTATTGAGTGGTTCCACTTCTCATGTGTGGGGCTCAACCATAAGCCAAAGGGCAAGTGGTACTGTCCCAAGTGTCGGGGGGAGAACGAGAAAACCATGGACAAAGCCCTGGAGAAATCCAAAAAAGAAAGGGCTTACAACAGGTAGTTGTGGACGTTCACTAACCATGGGACAGACGGACCAGTGTATTTATTCCATCACTGCCTTGGTGGAGGTGTGAGCTTCGTCAAGTGTGTATTTTTAAAGGATGCTAGCGCAGGAACCCTTCCTGTCCTGGGACAGCAGGGTTCCTCCCAGCCTCTGCTTTCCCTGGCACACGTGTAACCAGACAGTGGTCTGTGGATCAGTGTTTTAGAAACTGCAAATATAGGTTTGAATTCAACACTTCAGCGAGTCTCAGACTGATTTTTTGGGGGTGGGAGATGTGATTTGGAAGCAACCTAGCACAGTAAGTGTGGAAAGTAAAGATTTC
>PVJO010016186.1:0-42707 GCA_004026905.1 Hystrix cristata | reverse complement strand
ACTGGGGATCTTCCCAGAAGAATTAAAATTGTCATACCACAAGGACGTATGCACCACCATGTTCATAGCAACACAATTTGTAATAGCTAAGTCTTGGAAACAACCTAAATGCCCAACAACCAACGAATGGCTAAAGAAAATGTGGTTTTTCTACACAATGGAGTACTACACTGCCATAAAAAAGGATAAACTAGAGTCACTCATATACAAATGGATGTTTCTTGAGAACATACTCTTAAGTGAAATAAATCAGACACTCATGAGCACACATCGAATTGTTTCTCTGATATGAGAAACCATAACTGTAAATAAGGACAAAGAGGTTTAATAGATATTATATAAAAGGAGGATGGTGTGCAGAGGAGAGGAGTACTAGAAAGAAAGAAGGGGAAAAGCAGAAAGGGGAAAGAGAGGGGAAAGGGAAAACATGGAAAATGATGAATGAACCTGCTGTAAATAGGGAAGGAGGGAGGAGAGGGGAGGGGCAGGGGAGAGGGGGAGAACCAAGATGCACCATGTATAGGTACAGAATAAATGTAATGAATGTGACCACTGTATGTAGAATGTACCAATACATGTTCTTGGTTTAAAATAAAAAAAAATAATTAAAAAAAAGAAAAATGTTCAGTATCACTAAAAATGATCAGAGAAATGCAAATCAAAACTAAAATGAGATGGATACCTCATTGCAGGTAAGAGTGGCTATTGAAAAAAGACAAAAGATAACAAGTGTTGGTGAGGATGCAGAGAAAAGGGAACCTCTGCCCTCTGTCGATGGGCATGTTAATTAGTATAGCCATTGTGGAAAACAGTATGGAAGTTCCTAAAATATAGATACAGAACTGCTATAAGGTCCTGAAATTCCACTACTGGGTATATATACAAAAGAAATTAAATCAGTATGTCAAAAAGATATCTGCACTCCCATGTTCATTGCAGTCATATTCAAAGTAGCCAAGAAATGGAAATGACTCAAGTGCCCATCAACTGATGGTGGATAAGGAAACTATAGTACATATACACAGTTGAATACTATTCAGCCCCAAACAGAAGGGAATCCTGTCATTTGAAATGTCATGGATAGACCAGGAGATCAACATGTTAAATGGAATAAGCCAGTCATAGTTATACAGGAACCACATGACCTCTCGTATGTAGAATAAGAAAAGTTGACCTCATAGAAATTGAGAATAGAATGATGGTTACCAGGGAGGAGGGAAAGCAGGAGGAAACAAAGAGTGGGAAAGATTAATTGACAGGTCCTAAATCACAGTTAGATAGGAGAAATAAGTTCTAGTGTTCTACTGCATGGTAGAGTAACTACAGAGAACAGTAACATAGTATACCCTGCACAAAAGCCAGGGGAGTGGACAGATGAAATACAGTGACTTTAATCTTATTATTAACCTATGAGCAAAAAGAAACCAGGGGTATGTACAGCTGTATGATGGATCTTTAAAATTCAGTGTTATGTGGAGATATTTTAAAAATAAATAGCAAAAGAGAAAAAAATCTATAACAATACCATTTGCTGAAATAAAAAATACAGGAATCCAAAAAAATTTGTTTTTTACAAAAACTCATACCAACAAAAGAGTATAAGCCTCACTACAATAGCTTGGGAGTAAGTGAGGAATCCAGTGAAATTGAGAAATGAGGAAAAAAGAATAAAAGGGACTAACAGGAGGGGGGACATAAAAGAAGCGAAAAATACAGAACGAAGCCTTCCTTTTCCACTTACAAGGTAGGTGGCTCTGAACAAATCACTGAGCTTCAGTTAAATCATTAGCAAATAATGAAATCAACATCAAAAGAGTGTTATGACAACTAAAAGTGCTATGTACAAATCAACCAGCACTATTCTCAAATAATCTAGGTTCCTTAAGCAGAAATGGTTAATATCACTTGGAGTTAATGCAGGTCTACTCATCCTTTGAAGCCATTCTGACGCTCATGGCTTAAGTGCAGGTTAATAGGGCGTTGATAAAACAGGATGCCATATTCAGATTTAAGGAGTTACAAAGAGCCGCCTTTTATCTAACAGAAATTACTCTCTTTCTTTGAATACTTCTTCCACCCAGAATCTGCTGTCTTTATTTACATACAAATGAATTATTTATTAGGATACTTTGAAGAACACAAACTCAATTCAAGGCCTGAAAAAACACAAGTAAAAAAGACTAATGTGATTCAATGACAGAATACTAAGACATCTTGAGAAAATTGTGATTCCTTACATACACTACCCTCATTCTCATTTAGTCTAATCTGACATTATACAATAGCAGGATAGCATGCCTAATGTCTCCTGTTCCATAAACCTGTCTATAAGCACAGGTGGCTTTAAAATGTAAATTTGTCCAGAATTAGCTACTGCTTACACTTCCTCATAGGCTGGTCCGTAGTGTATTGGTCATTTTAATGATCAAATGAGCAAAATGTCTAGTTTTGTGAACATGTCAGGGATTTAATGCTTCCTCACAAATACACTGCAAACAAAAATCAGCAAATTTCAATTCCTTTGGAAGCCTCTGTGAGCCATCCAGACCTGCAGAGGAAAAGCAGTCTTTCTGGGTAGCCCTCACAGGCTCCCCACTGAAATCAGGCACTTACCCAGTGCAGCTAGAGACTCACTCAATCTCAGCTGCCAACTTTTGAGTTTTTCTGGATTGTTTTTCAATGGAATTGGAAAGCCCCGACTGTTCCTGGAAGAGTAGCCAAAAACTCGTGGCTGCTTCTACCTGGATCCCACTCACACCCCCTGGAACCAGAGTGCTTGGCTAGAGATTTGGGGATATATTCACATAACCTGCTCTATACTGAGGGAAAAATATGAAGAAACCTCCACCCTTGGAGACACAGGCCTACTCTCCTCTGCCTTGAGGTCCTTTTTTAAGGCTATAAAATGCTTATGGTGAACAGATGAAATCTCAACAATGCCTACTACTATAGTATTTTAAAGGGTTTTTAGGGTCAGGAACTCCAGTTGGCAGGACAGGTTAAAAGGATTAGAAGAGTAGTGCCACCGAGACAGGACTTAATATGAGCTGCCTAGGACATCAGGGTGGGGCTGGAAAATTCAAACAACCTAAGGTAGAGAAGGATGCGCCGAGCAAGACCTCCTTAGGTATATGATAGGTATATGATAGGTAAAGCAGAGAAAGGGGATTAAAGTGTTGAAAGTAATAATAATAATAGCTAATACTATCATATACTTGGTTTGATTTAAGAACTTTATATTTAAAAGTACTTCATATATACAATGTTTGAAATATAAACATAAAAGTAATAAATATATTAATCCATTTTCTCCTTGCAACTAAGAGAAGAGATTAGTCATCTAGTTGTACTAGACCTTAACAGAGAGATGAAAAGCATGAACTCGGACTTAAAGGAAGTGGAGATCGAGAGAGGAACAACATGATGGCCAGAAAGGGAGGCTGCCATGGAAATGCCCAGATATTGCGCCCAGTCAAATTTCCCAATACTTGGAAAAGGAGAGTTGGGTTTACCTTTATGGGGTGTTGACTTATGGTTATCTTGAAAATTTTAAATTTGGTCAAAGACTTAGGATTCTTTTTCTATGTTTGGTCAAATTATTCATAATCAAAACTTACATTCATAAGATTCTTAAGTCTAGAAGTCAAATTTTAGACAGCACAGTAGTTTCTTCCATCTTAATGTTCTAAAAATAAATTTACTGGCTTGTCTTTACATATAGCAACTTCTGATTTGTCAACTGTCTGCATTTATTGAGGAAGAGTCATGAAAAACAGAAAGATTTTTCAAACAAACATGATCCTGTAATTCCTTCAAGACAAAGTTAGGCATACAGTGGTGCTAAGATTTTCTTTGTGTTCCCAAGTTTGCAAACTACAAAGTGAACAAAAACTTATTTAAAAAAATGAAATGAGTTCTGTTGCCCCAAAGGAAGATAAATGAGAACTGGGAAAGAAAGATAATATTAGACCAAGGATGAGGAGGTCTAAACAGATGAGGTAAGACAATCAGAAACAGAAAAGATTTCTTCAGATGCCTGACATTTATGTGGTACTAAACATATTAACTGAACTCACTGACCTCTGCTTCAGGGAATCTGCTCTATGGGCTCCATTTCCTGGGATGCTCCTCTCTCTCTTCTCTATGTGGCTTCCTTCTCTCAAGTCTCCTCTTATCGAAAGGACCCTCTCACCAGCATTCCCTATCACTATCCTAACCCAGACTGCCTTTCTTCATAGATAGCACTTATCACCAACCTATAGATGATGTAGTTGGTTATTTGTCTGTGCCTCTCTGTCTCAGGTAGAATGGGGCCAGAGAATCTACCTGTTTGATTCACTTCTATATCAACAGCATCCAGAAAAGTACCAGCATTTTTCAAGGGTTCAATAAATATTTGTTGAATCAAATAACGAATCTCCACTCAGTCTCTATTCATTTTTCTTGCCTTTTATTCTGCAAGTTAACATCAACTACACACTCTCCATACTTGTCCCTTTACTGTTAGTAGAGGGGAAAAAATAAGACAGTTCAGTTCTAAGTTTGGACTCTGGAACCACCACCCTGCCCTGGATTCAAGTTTTACTTCATTGCATCCTTAACAACACTGCTAAGTGGAACTTCTTGCAATGATAAAGATGTTCTGGTCTCCACTGTTCAATACTGGCCCTGTGGACCTACTGAGGATTTGAAGTGTGGCTAATATAAGTGAGGAACTAAATTTTTTACTTAATTTCATTAAATTTAGATTTAAGTAGCCACATATAGCTAGAGACTGCAGTACTGAACAGCACATTTCTAGCTGTATGATCTCGGACAACATTCCTTAATTTGTCTTGTGTTTCTATTTCCTCATTAGTGAAACTGCAATAATAACAGCACCTGATGGTATGGGAAGGATTACATAAAATAATATATCGAGCACTAGGGCAGTACTTAGTATAAGGCAACTCTCAGTAAATGGGACTACCATGGGCAAAAGGGGCTACTGTGCAATAACACTAAATCTTTACTTAAAAATGATAGTAAAATAAATATAACATCTAAAAAAACATAGGGAAATAGAGTCATTCCCAAAAAGTAAGAGCATTTCAAGTATGTGATAAAATGGGAAATAGGGTAAATGTAAGGGCAATGAAGAATGGCATGTCAACAAGTTAGAAATTTTAATTAAATATAAATGCTACTCTTTAATAGCAGCCAGACAACACAAAGTCATCTCAAAAATCAAGTGTAATAAGCATCTTCTTAAAGAAACCCTGTGAACAAAGTACGTTTGTTATATAATAAAAGGCTTCCCTTGTATGTCTGGGGTTTATCATAGAGTCAACTGCATTTCCTACACTTTTCTTTAGCTTTCAATATCTACTTTAAACCTCACCCAAGATTCTACACATTTTTTTTTATTTCTGAGGGTTTACTTATGTGTATAAAAAAACAGTGAAGAAGATAAAACAATTATTTTTGTAAGAAAAAATAATTATGAGGGAGGGATCTTTTATGACTCCACTTTATTATACCCTGGGAAGTAGCAACTGATATTATTGTACTGTGAAGGTGGCTTGAGGTTTTTTTTTTTTTTTTTTTTTTTTTTGGTGCTGGGGATCGAACTCAGGGCCTTGTGCTTGCAAGGCGAGCACTCTAACCACTGAGCTAAATCCCCAGCCCCTGCTTGAGGTTATTTTAAAAAATTATTTTGTATTGTCTTTTTGTTAGCTTCCAAATAAAATGATCTTTCCTGACCTATATAGATAGTTTTCTTCCATTTATACCTTATGTGTTCTTCGTTTTTGTCCTCCCAGAGAATTTTAACTTTAAGCCGCATTTGTGAAGAGGAGAGGGGAGAGGGGAAGGAGGAAGACAGTGGCAAGGAAGAAGCAGATGGGGAGGGGAGAAGAGGAAGGACAAGGAGAGGAGTAGGGGAAGAGGAGGCTTCTCTTTAGACTGTACTTGACCAGTGCTTCTCTTGTAACCACCATACAAATGTCGTAAATGGAGCAGGGACAGTGAGAACTGAACAAGATTGCTGCTGCTTCTGTCAAATGCCAGTCCCATCTCTTTGCAGCTTTGAACTGCACTGCTGTGCCTTTTTGTCCTTTTCGGTTCTCCTCTAGATCCACCCACCTTGCTCACCTCTCAGCTGTTGTGGTTGTTACTTAGGAGGCTGAGAAGGAAAAGAATTTCTTCTGGAAAAACAATCTGTTTTTAAACAAGATTTATACTCAAATATGATATGTTTGTTTGCTTCTATCATGTTTGTCTTCTTTGTGTTAAAGTCAGAAGTTACCAACCATATGACCCACATATAAGATTTTAACAAAATACCTATTTTTCAGTGCCAAATTTTTGTGGTCAAGGTGAGCTATTTAGCATATGTGCCATTCCATATTCATATGCATAAGATATTAAAAGCATTAATCAAGTTTGTTTTATAGTTTTGAAATTTGAAATACTGCTTTTCTTAAATAGAGCTGAAATCATGCAAAAATGATGAGATTTCCTGTTGCAGTGCATCTGTGGGAGAAACCACTGTGTTGAGCCTTTCTCTAGAAAGAGCTGAGAAACTGTTTGTATAGCTCTTCTTAGCATAGAGCTCTGGGTGGTGGAATCAGTTTAAAGTACAGGAAAAGGCAACAAGCACCCTCGATACTACATATTAAAATGGCAAATAGAATATCCAGGATCCCTGTCCTTGGGAGGTTTCCAGTATGAAGGTCATAAAGAACTGCAATCTCCACTACTCCATTCCAGGCCTGATACAGCTCCCCAACTCCAAAAAGAAGGCCAAAAGGGCACTCAGCCAGGGAAGGTCCCACATTTGCCTGTCTTCCCCTCACAGTCATCAAACCCCCACAAAAGCCTCAGATGGAAAGGAATGAACTCATTCAATAAAAAGTGGAGTAGCGATGAATTGGCAGGGCCAAAAATGCACATGCCTCTTTTTCTAGACTAAGAAAGAAATAAAATGTTTAGGTCACCTGGAGTTTTTGTGGAACAGTAAACTACCAGATCCTTCAGATTTCTTCTTCTTCCTAGGAGTGCTTTTCCAGAGTGATGATAATGACAATAATGATGATAGTGACACTAACATCCAACATTTATGTATGTTTTCTGCGTACTACACGTGAAACAGGCATTATTTTCATCTTTGTTTCACAGATGAAGAGAGTGAGGTACAGACAGACCAAGGGATTGGTCCAAGGCTTCATATCTTCTCTGATAACATATATGAGCCACACAACGGGGCAAGATAAATGAATAAATGAAAAAATAACAGAAGAACTGAGAATCCAATCATAGTATTCTGTGAGTTCATTTGTTATTTTTATATTAAAACTAAGAGAAACTTACTACATTCCATGCATATCATTGGAAATAGAGTCCTTCACTCTTTTGTTATTAATATATAGTTTACCTCTTAAAAAGATACTAATTCACTGTGGGAAATTCATGAGTTTTGAGTAGTTCAGATTTTATAATTAGTTTGCATACATCAATCCACTTTTCTTGCATCCTGTTCCTCTTTCAG
This sequence comes from Hystrix cristata, assembly GCA_004026905.1. Classification (NCBI taxonomy): domain Eukaryota; kingdom Metazoa; phylum Chordata; class Mammalia; order Rodentia; family Hystricidae; genus Hystrix; species Hystrix cristata. Next base: position 35,179 of record PVJO010016186.1, on the reverse strand, counting down.
CAATAAGTGAGTTAGTATTCTGATGTCTAGAGTTCATGTAGCCATAGAACTAAAGCAGACTCAAGTGAATAGTATCCACAGGACTTACATTTGGGGCAACATAGCAGGACAGATGACCCCAACCCTGCCAATAGAATACCTAAAACAGCTGAATATAAAAATTCAAAACTTTTTAAAAATATGCGGGATCGAACTGATGGTAAAGTATGAGAAATCGTTACAGTTAAGACAAAAGACAAAGAAAAATCTAGAGAAATAAGCACTAATGCTGATATTAACTTTGGGGGCATCAACTGATTGCTGATGGTCAAAGAGTTGGCTCTTCTCATTTTCTTATCATAGAAATTATATTATTGATATAGTAATTGCTAGAATAAATTTAAATATATTTAGATATGGATATAACTTTTTAAAAACACTCTATTTCCTTTATATGACATAAGAAAAAGAGAATACAAAATATTAAACATAAACATACTTAACATAAAGTCAATATTAAATACACTTAATTTATAGAAACCATGCCATTAAGATATTGGAAAATATTTTTACAATGACTTCAGCTTTTTAAATGAATATTATTTTCATTTTGTTTTATGTTTGAGATGTTTTCATGAAATTCCCAGCCAAAATTTGTAATGATTCATTCTTCAAAAATCTTAAGTTGAGAAGTAGGCTTTTATTTTCCATAAAAGTTTGTAGCAGCTAAAATATTAATTGGCTTGGTAACCAAATTGAGAAGCTAGAAAAAGTACAAGAGAATAAATATTTCCTCTATTTTTAGAAGAAAAGATATTTTTGAAAAGCAAAAATTACTGTAAAACAGAAGAATTTAATGGAGAAAAACAGCAAAGCTAAAATTGATTCTTTTAAGAAGACTAATCTAACAAATTCTTGGCAAAATTAATCTAAAGAAAGTAGAGAAGATACAAACGACTCATAACTATGAATGTATATTGCGAACATCTTTATGCCAATAAATTTGAAAATGTAAGTAAAATGGACAAAGTTTTGGAAAACTGTATCTTTGCAAACTGACTCAAAATGAAAATGAATGGTTCTATAACAGTAAAAGAAATGTAACTAGAAGTTTAAAATCTTCCTACAAAGAAACACCAGGCTTAGAAACTATACAAGATAACTCTATTCAACATTCAAGGAACGAATCATTTCAATTATACACAAATTCTTTCAAAGAACAAGTAGAAAGCAAGACATCTCAACTTTTGTGAATCTTACATAACCATGATACCAAAATTAAATAAACACAGTATGACAAGTAGAAAAGAAAGACAACCTAACCATGAGAATATTTTTAAAATAATGAATTAGAAGAGACTGAGTGTCACAAAATATGGAAAATTGACTTTGTTAAGTGCATGATTCCTTCAATATTAAAAATTCAGTATCAAAATTCATCTCATCAGTATATATTAATCCAGAAAAGTAATTTGGTCATATAAATAGATGTAAAAAATACATTCAGTAAAATTCAACATTTGTTTACAATTTAAAACTTCTTGTCAACAAAAGAACACCCTAATAATTTGTAAGTAATAGAAATGTACAACACATCACACAAGTGGTGAAACATAAGGACAAAGAAGTGTAATAGATATTATATAAAAGGAAGATGGTGTGCAGAGGAGAGGAGTACTAGAAGGAAAGAAGGGGAAAAGCAGAAAGGCAACAGGGGAAAGAGAGAGGAAAGGGAAAATATGGAAAATGATAAATGATCCTGCTGTAAATAGGGAGGGAGGGAGCAGAGGGGAGGGGAGGGGGAGAACCAAGATGCATCATGTATAGGTACAGAATAATTGTAATGAATGAGACCATTGTATGAAGAATGTACCAATACCTGTTCTTGGTTTAAAATAAAAAAAAAAATACAAACAAGGGGCCGGGGATTTAGCACAGTGGTTAGAGTGCTTGCCTTGCAAGCACAAGGACCCGAGTTCGATCCCAGCACCAAAAAAAAAAAAAAATACAAACAAAATTACACAATTTGTTAGGAATGCATTGTTAAAAAGTAGTGACAAAACTATTAAGAAATATCAAGAACTTGCCTCACAAGCACAAGACCCTGAGTTCAATCCCCAGCAACAACAACAACAACAAGAAAAAAAAAAGAAAGAAAGAAAAGAAATATCAAGAAAATGGCTGCATCTTGGTGGAGAATACAATCAGGACAACAGGTAGCAGGTACACAAATGATCATTGTATTATGCTTTAAAACATACATAAACATGCACGGGCACATACACTCATATGTAAAATGATGGCTAGGCTAAGTAACACAATAACTGCAAAAAAATTTAAAAGCTGTCTCTCTCTCATTGTGTAAGTTCAATTTTGACTTCTTATAAATCATATTTCTATACTGATCTTGAGTAATACTTTAACACATTTGGGGAATAAATTCTGAATGAACTTCTTACATTATCCAGAAATTTAGAGAGGAAGAATTATATGTGGGACTCATTTTATTTCCTGAATAAACCCATTGCAATTAAAATTTTAGTGTTTAGGGACCACTTCTCACAATCATTAGGTTGGCTTTTTGGTGACCTGTTTTTTAAAAAATCAGTTGCCTAATAGTGCACAAAGGAAGGGGAAAGCCCTTGTCAAATGAGCTCACACTGATTGCAGAACTTTTCATCTCTGTTCCATGCACATAAAATTCAGTCAAAAACTCCCACATGGTCCCTCAGAAATGCTAGAAGACTATACAGTATCGTGTTACAGCATCAGCAATTTTGGGCTTTCCATTTGGCCTTTTCAAGTACAGTTTTTAGTTCGGTGGGTGTTGGGACCATAGTAGGACAATGGAGCTAAAGGAAGAATAATTCTGGTGAGCATTAAAGAATGACCTGTGAGTATGGGATAGAACAAAAAGTCTTGATGTTGCACAAGGAAGAGTATTTTTGATTGTGCTCAAATCCCAGTTGGGGTGGAGGTGGAATGGAATCTGTGTGTTGTGTGGCATTCAGCAGAGGAAAAAGATGCTCATTTCTTACATGGAATCTACATTATGTAGGTAGGAGCTTATGCAAAGCATTATTTGCTTATAAGTTGTATGTCTGTGGTCTATGTTCTGAGTTTTTGTAAACATTATTTTTAAACTTTAAAATGTCCCTAAAGTTACCAATTGTACTGGAAATGGAATTTCCAACACACACACACTCTCTCACTCTCTTTTTCAGTTTTCAAAATATGTTCGAGGCTACTGCAGAAATAAATCATAATGCATAGTTTATGATCACCAAGACCAAAAGGTTGTTTAGAATCTTGCAGTTCTGAATTCCTCAACTTCATTTCAATTTCCAGTGACCTGCTCAAGTTATTCCCATTTGTCCAACCCCAGGTCAGAAACTACACCCACTGTCCTGATGGGGGAAGATCATGCCAATGAGTCCTCTAAAAAGTAAGCCACTGCAAATCACAAAAGCTTCTTCAAAGTTCAGATCAGTTATAGAAAGCAATTTCACAGAATTTTACATCAAGCGAAGGGGCTGCAGAGATACACATGGAGAGCTGGCTTTTTCTTTTGGATAGAGAAATTTTCCCTTCTATTGCATGTGTCCTGATGAATCCTTTTTCATATTCTTTCTCAACATTCATATTTTATCCCTCACTCTCCAACCCCTAAGGTATTATCCTAGAAGTAATGTCAATAAGAAAGTAACTATGGACCTGACTGAAAGAGGCAAAGTTCTGAGAAGCACAAGGTAACAGGGCTGGAGCTCCCTCTAGAGCCCATCGTGGTGTCAATGGAGGGGTCTTCAATAACATGAAGGGCTGGATGGATCCTGGCCCTTCCCCATCCTAGCGCATCTCACTGGAGAGCCCTTTCCAAATGACTGGGAAGTATCTGGAAGAGCAAAGCTCTTCATTGTGACCTACAGGACTGCTCGGTTGTGCTTCCCAGGTTCCCAGAAGCAACAATTCTGACTGAGCATACTCATTTAGTAAATTCTGCTGGCAACATCAACACTGGAAATCACCACAAAAGGAGTCTTGGTAATATGTGACAGAGCAAAGAATGTTCACTTGCTCATTGTTCATTCCAGTTGTTTCAGATCATAGGCATAAAAGCAGCCACAGCAAAATGATATTCTAATCTTATAAAAACCTGATGACTTTAAACCAAGAAGAAAACAGTAGTAAGAAGCAATTTTGAAAATTACTTAAGCAAAGCTAAAGAAATGCAAGGGATTAACATGTTAATGAAAAACTAGGCAATATAACATTTATTTAGATATATTTTCTTCTTTGTTTAGAAAAAAGTGAAAATTCACAGATGTAATGTTAATATTAAGAAACCCTATTTTCAATATATTTTTTGCTACATTTAAAATAGCTCAGAAAAAATGTTACTTCTAATTAATTACATGATGTTTTTAGAGATTAAAAATACTCAATTTTGCTTTTGATAATTGTGAGGCGGAAATAATTTGGGTAATACTTGACAATATTTCTTCATCACCTGGAGGAACTTAATAAGAATGGTAAGTGCTTGGGTCTTGATAAAAAAAAAATTGGTTCATGCAGTTTTCAAAATGTGGCTTCCTGTTTTCATGGTGGTTCAGCTGAAGTTAAAAACGGTTCAAAATAATCTCCAAGATACATTCTTGTTCTTGAATCATTACTTCAGACAAATAAAATGGAAGGAGCTAGACCTGTTAAAAGAAAACTAAACTCTTAACTGAATATAGTGCTTTTGTTAGTAATATACAAAATTCATTAAAGGAATGACAGCGGCTGTTTTTATAACACTGCAGTTTATAAAAGGCACCTACAGCCATTATCTTTCTTGATCCCCAGAATAAGATAGATTAGGCATATACAAATTATGATACTAAATTGTCCTTCATTAGGTTGCACACTATGAGGTCAGTTTCTCAGTTTACTAAATTTTGTGACTACTAACCGCTGTTCCAACCCTGATCTCTTTAATAGTAGCAGTAGTGGTGGTAGTGGTAGTGGCGATAGCAGTAATCATAGCTAACATTTCTGAGTGCTTATGTGCTAGGTTCAGCTTTAAGTATTTTACTGTGTATTCATTTAATAATCCTAAGAACACAGAAGATAGACATTTCTATTTATAGTCTCATTAGACTGAGGAAATCTGACTCCAGATACCCATCTGTCTGAGATTGTTCCTTATTTTCTTTCTACTTCAATTTCACTCTGTCTTGGATGGTTTTCCAGATATTTAATTTCTTTTTAAAATTTCATTTTATTAGTAGATGTTTGCAGTTCACGAGGTTTACATTCATCTTAGGGAGTAAGTGCAAGTATACAACATGTAAGTAAGAGAGTAAGCACATAACACATCTTGATTCTTTTTTATTATTCTTTCTCTTCCCCTCCCCACCTACCTCCCTTCCTCCATCTCTAGATCCCCTTGATAAACACACAGCAAAGTACAGATGCCAGATCATTTATAGTTTTAAGGTTCATAACTTGCAATCCACATTTGGAATAAAATTTCTATAAGCCTTAGAAAAACAAAGTCAAGAAAAAGAAAAGTTAAGAATGATTATATGATTTGTTCTAAGTCATCTAGCTAATACGTTGCCAAGTCAAGATGCAAATAATCTGACCACAGTGTCAATTCCTCTTTCTTACCTTGCTGCCTTCAGAAAAAGCCTGGGTTCTCTGGAACTGTATCTGTGATGTAGCAACCCTCTCCACCAACACCACTTTCCCCAACAACAAAAATAAGCAAATCTATGAGCAACATTTCTGCTATTTGATGCAGGGTAGATATAGATGCTACAGAGCCAGTAATGTGGACATTTTCTTTGTCCTGCAGAAACCATGGCCTAAATTTAATGTTAGTGATACCAGAGGTGTAATCAAGGGATCATTACAGAAAAAGAATCAACCCCAGGCTGCAGGTTGGAGAGATGAAAAAGATGGGAGAGTGGATACCTCATCACACCTAAGCAGAAGAAGAGGCAAGTCTGGTAAATGTATAGATAACTATTTTCCTGTAAATAGCAGCTCCTTCCCATCATGATCATACAGAATACTGAAAATGCGTATTGAAGATTCTATCAGAAAATGCACATTAAATTGGGAAGCAAAAGAAAATGGTAGAAACGGCACTGTCACAAGTATCTATCATATGTATATGAGTCTTACTTTTATCAGGGTATTATTTTGGCAAGATTTTTAATATCTCCTAGACTCAGAGGTAATAGGTTGGAGAACAGGAGAGGAGTCTGATTTTGCCTCAAACCATGTATTGGCTCAGTGATTTTGAACAAATTTTAAGCCTCTATTTCTTTCATCTACAAAACAGACATGATAATACTAACCTTCTTGTATTGTTTTGAGAGTTTATTAAATATAACAAACTAAGGGTTTTATAACTAGTAGGTGGTCAGTAGTATATTCCATTATTATTTCTTTATCAAAAAAGGAGGAGATCATGTTAAATGATTTTTAACATCCCTCAACTTTCAAATGATTATGGGTCTACATTCAGTAGAGCAGTTAAGTACATTTGTTCAAATATTCTTTAGCTGTGTAGTTGCTCAGAGGTGGGCTGTGTCACTTTTATAGCACTGAAGGTCAATCAAATCACATCCAGGAAAATAATTCTAATTTTCAATCAACCCACAGTCTAATTGAGGTACATTTGCAATAAAAGTTCTAAATGCAAGCAAGAAAAGGAAAATATCTCAAATTCATTAGGTCAGGTATATTTTAACTAATCTGCCTTTTAATACCAATTACAAATGGTGTAAATCTTTCAAAAATTTCCAGTGAGATGATGCTTTTTCTAAATTCATACTAAATCATCTTTTTTGTGTATCTTTCAAATATTTTGACTACAGTCAGCAATAAGCAATACATTTTACATTACAACCTAGTCTACACACATATATGTAAGCATTGTAAGCATTTTAGAAAATAAGTTTCATCAAACCCTTATAATCTGCACTGCATTTAGATAATTGCATTTTCTATTCTATTTTAATCCAAGTTCTAATGTTGATCATTATCTACTAAACTGATTTCATAACCATTAAAAGGCCAACCACCATTGTTTTCAAAACATTACAACACAGCATTCTTTTCTTTAGTGAGGCTTTTGTAACATACCAAGTGGCCAGTACTACCCATGTCCAATCAACTGGTTAACATGTTTAGAAAAATAAGCCAGACTCAGAAAGACAAATATCACATGTTCTTCCTAATGTGCGGATGACAAATAAAAAAGAGATGACAAGAATGTAGAAAGAAGACTATTATAAGATAAAAGGAAGGGAAGAAGGTGGAAGATGAGGTGATATAAAGGTGGACAACAGGGGGACACAAATATGATCAAATACATAATACACATTGAACTCTCTCCCCGCCAAAACATGTGAAACTAGCAGGGAGGGTGGGGTAATGGAGATGGTGACGGGAATGATTAAATATGTTATGTGCCCATACAAAAAAAATAAAATTTAAAAATAAAAAATGTAGATATTTGGTAACTAATATTCGGCATCACAAAAATCCACAATATCACTGTTTATTAATAATCTGAAAATTAGATGAACTAAATCTAGTGTAACTCTACGTATTCTTAAAATACTCTGTAAATATATTTACCCAAATATCACTGTAAATTTCCTTTCCCACTTAAGAATTACAGAATCAAGTTTAGCTTCATAATTTATAACTAGATTTTTAAAAAAGAAATAATACATGTGCTTTTCAGCAACTTTAATCCTCTCAGCATTTCATCTACCATAAAAGAAGTTTGACCATCTCTTCCTATGAATAGCTTGATCTTAGTGTCTGTAATAATTCCCTGTATGGAAGAGAATGTCATAATTTTTCTTTCTTGATAATTGGGAATTGCACATAGCTCTGTGCCATAATGCATATTTTCATTCTCTGCTTGTCCTGTACCAATACACTTTTAAGTCATCGATGATGTCCAACTCAACAGGCTTTTGATATCAAATTCCACAGACTTTTCAAGCTTAAATTTCATCATCTCTTTTCCATTCATACTTCATTTATTTTTGGTGTCTCTCTTCTCTGTTCCTCTCATTCTCCACAGCTCAATCTGTCTGCCTGTTTGTCAAATACCGAAGCTCCTGTCAATGATAATACACATTTCCCATTTTAATTCTGCAGCAACTCACTTATGATCTTCATTGAAACCAGCTAAAGACCATGCGAAACATTCCTTCTCCCTTCTCCAGAGTATTTCCATCACTTAAATAAATGGCTTTCTCATGCATTCTGTTCTAGAGCTAAAGTAAAATCCTCTTTAAACTCCTTTCAGATATAATTTTGTAATAGGGCAAGGAATGTAGAAAACTCTCTTGATTAGCTAGGTTCTGCATGTTTGCTTCTGAGTTAAGGCCTCTCTTCAGATTCATTTATCATTCATTTCCATTACCTTTTACCATTATTCCACTAGCCCTTTTACTGATAAGTCAGAATCTCAAATATCAAGGAATTAGAAAACTAACTTCACTTAGATATCATTTAGGATCTTTACTCCTACTGAGCACGTATGTATAGGCAGCCCTAACAAAACTGCGTATCTTGGTTTCATGAGGCTGGGAAAGATGTCAAAAGTCAGGAATGGCAATTCCGTGCCTGCAAATCTACCCAGGAAGGCTCGTTTTCTCCTTTCATTCTGCCAAATAGTAGTCAGACACGATTCAGGTCTACATTGTTCAAAAATTATCTATCTTCCTCTTGCAAGCCACTCTATTTTGTTAACACAAGAATTGAGAGGGATGCTCAAGATTACATTTAAAACAATTTAAACTATAAATGTTACCAGTTCCCTGCACCATGGGAGAATCACAAAAACACAGTCATAATTTAAGAGCTTATGTTTCTAATTATGATACTAGCTATGTGAACATTCAGGATTCTGGGGTAGGTTGGGTTTTTTCTGCTTTGGAAATGCTGCAGTGACTTTATGTAACAGACTATGTTTAAGTCATCAAGTAACTTACTATTTGCTATTTGAAGAGCTTCTTTCTGTCATTATTAATATCTTCTTGTTATTATTAAGAACAAAGGTCAGCTCCTTTATTGGCCTTTCTTCATATCAAGTAAAAATTCCAGTTGACTCATTATGATAAGAAAAATTCACATTAATTAGAGCTGGTGCTGACCCCTGAAGTTCAAATATATTATGGAAATCGCACTTTAAAACTAGTTCAGTTATCACACTAGTAAGCCTCCATGTTATAATTCTGGAGTGTTCTTTGCTTCGCGCCAGAGGTTCTCTCTACGCTCCCACAGTTTATCTCCTCGCAGCACACACAGGAGTGCACTGAGCCACAAATTGCAACTCTAGCTGTATGCTCTACTGTTCATTTTTTGGATTTAAAATTTGGCCTGCTTTGAAAGATTTCTGAGGTATGTAAATAAGTGTAAGATACCGACCCGGCCATCTGGACTCTTTCCTGAGTCACAACATCATTCTAAACAAAAGCAGCAATTACCAAATAGGTGCTTTCATGTTCAGAATCTGATGTTCCGCACTTTGACCAGGCTTTTACTTTTTATTATGTATAGATATATAAGCAGTTAACATTTTTACAGTGGAAAGGTTGTTCAATATGCAGGCTTGCACCAACAAGGCAGGTGGGGGCAGCTCCTAACAGTATATTGTATGAGTTATATGAGACCTGTTATTTTTCACAGATATTCATTTAAAGTCTAGCTGTTATAAAAATTGTTTGTTTTGACATTTACATTAATATATTTCCCAACATCTCCTCAATTGTCACATTCCTTGTCATGCTACATATAAGAAAAAGAAATAGTTTCTAAAATTATTTCAAATCATTTCTCTGCCAGTTGGTTTTGGTAAACAGAAAGTTCTTTTTAAAAATGTGTTAAATTTTCAAAGTGGCAGATAAAATTGTGTGTATTTATTATGTACAACATAATAAGCGGAATATGTTAGAAAATAAAAACTTCCTTCACTTACTATACATATTCTTCCCTCTACACCTGACTGAAGGTTTCCAATGTTCTGGCAGGGGAAAAATGTTCTTTGGGAACACTCTATAACACTGAATTCAGAATGGATTTGCCCATCTTTGAGGCAAGCACCTGTTTTCTCGTACTCTTCGGCATTAGCTAAAGGGTAAGGAACAATGATTGTCCCGGACGCTGAACCTGCACCTGGGTAAATCCCAAGCTCATCTCTCTTCAGAGTACCCACTTCAGAGCCCAGCATCCACATCACTGCCCCATCTAAGTAGGTGGGGCAGCATCCCTGGAATCTAAAAAGAGTTTGTCTGCACAGATGCAAGAAGAAATGGGAAAGCCCAGAAAACATACCTTCTTCTCTAGTCCTTATTGCTCCTGGAGTGCACAAGGAGATCTTACCTGCAACAGGCCACCACTTTTCATGAAAGAAAGCCTAATCTCTTGATCCTTATACCAAACCCCCAATTTTAGTGATATGATGCTTTTTCTCATAAGAAACCAAGTGGTAAGGAGAATTTCCTGAAGCCTGAGATATGATTATCTCCCAGTGTTATAATAAAGATCGTTACATATATATCAGAAAAGCCTCCATTTGAGAAAAAGAATTATCAAAAGTTAGGCTGTCAGATCACAGCCATCTCCATCAAAGAATACGGAAGAGCTCTTTCAGTGTGGTTCTGCTGATGCCACTGAGAAAGATGAGTGTCAGAGTATACAGCATTCCTCTCTCACTGTAGCATATAGAAAATACCAGATCATTCCTTCCTTTCATTCCCCACCCCACTAATCATTCTTTTTTATTCATTAACTCAACAATATTTTGAATATCCACTATGTACCAGGATAAAGCAAAAATAGCAAGTCAGCAACAGTAACCATAACACTTGTATAGTGCTTGCTTATGAGCAAGGCACTAGGTATACACATTAACTCATTTAATCTTTGCACTAACCCCTGGAAAGTGTATAATTATATGCCTATTTTCAGAGGTCAGACAGAAAGATTAATTCCACACGTCACATAGTGTCAGAGCCAGGCTTCAAACCCGTATCTTTCAACTCTCTCATCCATGTGCTTGACCTCTGTGCCATATTTAAAAAAAAATAAGTTCTTGGGGTACTTTCAATGTGCTGGAGAAGACAGACAATAAACAGCCTGTAATTTTGAATGTTGTTGACACCTATAGGGAAATAGCAGAGTGCCACGAGAAGGGATGATAAAATGTTGCCAAGGCTCTCTTTGCAGGCTAAGAAGTTCAGTGATGATGTTTGGTGACTCTCATCTCATCTATATGACAAAGTTATACAACATATGAAAGTAAGATGACTAAAAAGAATTTGGGAACTAAAGCTGGGGGGAATTGACTAAACAATCTGGCCCTTAACCCCAACCATAAAGCCCTGTCATTTTGCTGGCCCTTCTTTTTGAAACACTTATGAAGAGAGATGTGGAATCTGAGGAATGTCCTCCAATTCCTTCCTCGTCCCTCCTGAATGAGAAAATCGAACCTGGGTCCAGATGAAATGAACACCCTTCATCTGCTGCCTTCTACCAAGAAATCCATGGTAGGAACAAAATCTTAAATTCTACTTTAATATTTTAGCTTATATAAAAAAGAAAAAATCTCTTTGGTCTAAAATAGTGAATGTATAGGGTTCTGGAAACAATGGAAGGCAAAGCTTACTAGTAACAAAACAAACAAAACATCTTTATGAGATGTGGCTATTTGTACACTTGGATGCAGACTGAAATACTGTTCTGCTTTAAGGAAAAGAAATGCTAGATTTCATTACCCTAGTTAACTAATTACAGATCTGCTCCTTTCCTTTCAGTGTGAGAGAAATCACACAGACAAAAAGAAAGTTTCTCCTTTCTTCTCAAGAAGTCTGTAGATTTGAGAAAGTTTTGCATCGCTGTCATTACTTATTTCATACATTACACTATTTGCATGTCTTCAGTCTTTACATTAGGAATTATCCATACATACAGGATTACATCAAAAAGTAGTATGATATCTTAGCTTTTGATTCTGTGTTTCCTAGTTTTTCCCCCTGAGGATGATAATGATTTAGAGTAGAGAGAGGGTAAAGTATTCAAAATGATGTCTATAATTGTATGTGTATCACAGTTCTACATAGATGAGCAATACTATACCCAGGTCCAATAAATAAAGTTATTTTTCCTGTTCATTGTTCAGAATCATAAGAAGACTAATTCTCAATGTAGCGCCACAAGACGATCTCCTGCTTCATCATCTTTGTGTATAATTTTATATAGCATTTTATATTCCACCTGGCTCTGATTTATGTTATCATAATAAAATGCCTAGATAACTAAATATACAAGTTAATTATTTGACTTCTAATGAGGATTAGTCTCTAGTAAGAAAATGGTACATTAAATCTCATCTTTCATATTTAGCAAATTATAGCTGAGATTAGTGAAGGTAGTTAAACCATATATGTAGAAGCCTATGTGACATAAAAGAGGAATAGTGCGAAGGTTAGAAACTAAACTTTCACAGAAACTTCAGTTAAATTTTTTATTAGTATTATGAGACTTAAGACCCTGAAAACCAAGTTAAATGTGACATTCTTCAAAATATCTTCTATATCTTATTCCTTAAAAGATATGTGAATATAAATGACTTTGATTTTTATTTGAACTGTCATCCTAATCCATTTGTCTTGTGAAATATACTTCATTAACAAATAAAATAACTAAAAATCATATATCAAATAAATTACAAATAAAGAGTTTTAAAAGTATGCCACTTAAGAGCTAGAGTTCTCCAAAAGGAAGTAAATATGTTTATATCCTCTGTGGTACAAAGGCTATCAGCATGTTTTATGCATCATAGAACATGTAGCATAGTGATGTCAAATGTCTGAAAACAAGACATTAAATTTCAAGAATCCAGAGCAAATGATTTTTGTGTGTTCTGTTCCAGGAAAAGGAAAGAAAAATAACATTGTAACAGTTGTAGTTTATACTAATTTAAAAAGTGGAATTTCTTTACCCGAAATAATTTTCTTTCTTTCCTTTTATTTGAAAATTTAGGTTAAGAGTATAAAAATCTCATAGAATAAAATATTTAATAATGTATTGTTAAGAAATTATCTCCAAATTACTTTCAGACCTTTGGAAAACAATCTAATTTGAATCACCAGTCTAAATAGGTCATTTAACTCAGAAAAATTAAAATTAGCTTGCAGGGTCAAATCTTTTTCTAAAACATCTGCATCCTGTTTGTCCTGTTCTCTTCAAAGTCAAACCAGAGCTCAGTGTCAAGAATAATCATAAGAGATGAATTTACTCCAAATCGCAAAGTTATTCTGCTCTTGAGACATTCATAAAAGTTAACATTATATATAAAAACACAGTGAGCAGTTGTTCAGGAAGTTGGGGGTGGGTGGCAGAAGAAGAAGGTGAACTTACATTTCAGGAGGACAATGGCATAAGGGAGGGGGTGGAATTTTCCTGGAGCTTCTTCCTTGCTTTTTATATACACGCTTTCACAGTAAATGCAAATCAAAGGCAACCTAGACACATTTAATACAAAACGAATAGTTCCAAACAAGTTTAGTCTCTCACAAGCTTCTCCTTTCTCATATCACACTAATTGTGTAAGATCATGAACCTTAATGTTGTTATCCTGCACCTTTAAGGATTTAATCATCCTAGGACACTCTTGTAAACTCAGGACTTTAAATCCCTACCCCCTAGAAAACCTTTTCAGGAACAGGATAAACAAAATCTTTAAGATCCTTAAAAAACGGGAACCATAAGGTAAAAGGCAAATGTGAAAGGTTAGCTGCCTGAGACATTCAATATATCTCCAAACCAAATCAGCCATAAAATCAAAAAGACCCCAATAATGCAGAGCACTTCGGTGTCCAGGAGCCAAGGTCCCTTGACTTCAGAAAGAAGGGCATGCAAAGTGGCTGGCAGAGAGACTGGCACATAAGAGCCAATTTTGTTTCAGGACTCCTCAAATCCACCAGAAATGTACTCCCCGGTCCCTTCTGGGTTAAAAAGCAACTTCGAAGCTCAGGGAAAAAGTACTTTCATATTCTCCAGCAGGCAGCAGTCTATCATCTACAGGAAGAGTGATCAGAGATGCTGATGAACAGGTCTTTCTTTCTCTTTGCCCGCCTCACGGTCGCCACTTTCCCCCAAAGGAGATCGTGAGAAATGTTGGCTCCCTTGAGACCTCTGCCTGTTTAAAGATGAAACGGAAGGACCTCTCCTCTGACAAGGTGGCGAAACTGAACGCTTGGCATCAGGGAATTGCTAGGGAACACTCCAAGCTACATTTTTCTTGAAAGGGTGAAACCAAAACCAGAATTAGGATTTACTCTCATCCAGATGGATGATAAAATATTTATAACTGCCCAGGACGCACACAGTTTCAGTCCAACTCCCCTCCATCGCGCGCGCGCGCACACGCGCGTGGACACACACACACACACACACACACACACACACACACACACACACAAACGAAGCCATGACACAAATGGTCCCAGAGAGTAGCAGAGCGGGCTGGCTTGCTGCTGCCAGCCACCACGTCTCCAAATCCGCTTTTCAGTTCCAAGGGTCAGTCCCTTCTTAGTCCCTAGCACCCTCTCCGCAACCGCCCCATCTCTCTAAGCGGCAGCTTTCCCCCACCCCATCTTTAGTTCCGAGCGGACTCGGCCCGACAGCCGTTCTGCCTCCCGCGCGCCCCTCTGGGTGGCGTCCCTCGGACTTGGGAGGTTCACGAAAGCCTTGGACCCGGCGCCGGTGCCGGGCTGGGGAACCCCGGGGGTTCCTGCATTCGCGGGCTCCTGCCCCTCGCCCCGCAGCCAGGAAGGACGAAGTTGCCCGGCGCCCCGCGGTGCCCGCCCCGTCCCTCCCACGCCCCCTCCCGGTCCGGGCGCCCAGGATCCACGGGCTCCGTGGAGGTGAGCGCGCACTCACCAGAGGTGAGCTGCATCCAGGCACAGATCTTGTACACGGTGGCCGTGTTGCAGAAGAAGAAGAGGGTAAAGCAAATGATGCAGGCGATGATGAGCATCATGGAGAGGCCGATGAAGAAGGAGGCGGCTTTGAAGGCGCCCGAGGGCAGCGTGGAGAAGTCCGTGAAGCTGCCCCTGCAGGTCAGCTCCCGGGAGAAGCCGTTGCCGATGCAGTAGTGGAAGAGCCCGAAATAGCCGGCTTGCGGGGTGTCCACGCCGTCGCCGATCCAGTAGGGCTGGATGAAGCACACCACGTTGACGATGGCAAAGCAGATGGTGAAGATGGCCCACAGCACGCCGATGGCCCGCGAGTTCCGCACATAGTTGGTGTGGTACAGCTTGGCAGCCTCCTGGGCCGGGAGCATCGCGGCGGCGGCGGCCCCGGGCATCTCCCCCTCCTCCGCCGCCTAGCGATCTGCGCCTCCCCCGCCGCGCGGCGCGCAGGAGACACCTCGCGGAGCCGCGCGCGCCGCAGCTCCCTCGGCCTCAGCCCAGCAGCCCCAGTCCCGGAGCCCGCATCCTCGCTCCCGGAAGGAGGGCGGGGGAATGCCGAGCACCCCTCCGGTTCGCCTGGCACAGCCTCCCGGCTCCCTCCTCCCCGCTCCTCCCTCCCGGCCGGGGCTCCAGCCTCCGCCCCGCTTCCCGCCGCCGCTTTTGCAGCTGCGGCGGCTGAGGGCGGCGAACCCAGCGCCCTCCCCCCGCCCACTGCGCTTCCCGCCTCGGCCCCTCTTCCCGTCCCCAGGGCGCACAGGACCGTGAAGACCCCAGGACCACACCCCAGTAGGGGGCGCGAGCGGAGAAGCGGGCCCGGAGTCGGAGTTGGGGTGATCTGATGAAGGGGTGGCAGCACCCCAGGAATTCCAGAGGCACGCCAGGACCCCGGTTCATGTTAGGGGCCCCGCTCAAGCACCTTGTTCTGGGAGCGTTTCATCACTGCACTGCAACGTGCTCCACGATCTAGGCTCCTGTGCAGAGGCGCGGGTGTGGGGGGCAGCGCACAGGTGTGGTTGCTGCCCCTAAGGGACTTGCCAGTTACCCTCCACCCAAACCGCGAACTCCTCGGTTACCCGAGGTCCACAGGTGCAGAACGCAGAAGTTGGGCAGGAGCTGGACAGACCAACCAAGGGGTCTCCTGTCAGCTCAGCTGACTTTGTTTCCTCTTGCCCTCTCAACCCCCACCCCTTAGAGCCACATGAACTACGGCCTACTGATGCCCTATATTTTCCTTTAAGTCAGGTCTGGGACTGTGTGTGTAGGGAAGTGACTGTGTCACAGAATTTTACAGTTTGTTTGAAAACATTGGGTTAGTTTGGCCAATGCTTCATTTATTACACAAATACTCCCTGGCAGCTACTGTGTGCTCAGGCTGCACAGAGAATGGCAACAGATGATGTTTTCATTGTCTATGTATTTCCATCTCCCCCACAACCCAAAGCTCCAGTTAACCAGAGAGTTGTTTTCAGGGTAATTTCCTCAGAATTACCCACAGATGTGATACCCCACATTTTCATCAGCATGGGGCATCGCCATTGGATAGCTGCACCCTGTCCTCTTTCCTTAGCTTACCCCCACCCCACTCCTTTTCCAGGCTCTATTGCTCCTTTAACAGCCCCCATCTTTCAAACCTGGCTTCTCCATTTCAGTTGGTTAGTTTTCTGGTTCCTTCTGGCTCTGATATAAGGAAACCTGTAACCCACTTCCAAGAAGTGATGCTCAGTAGTAGGAATAGATTTTGATAAACCATTTTGAACCACAGACCACTGAATTCTCTGAGCAGAAAGAAAACCCTGATAGAACTGATAGCCTGAAAATTTGAGATCGTGTGGAGAGGGAAAGGGAAAACAAAACTACAGATATAGGGCACACAAGATAATAAAGGGGCTGCTGCTGTGACTGGAAAAGATGTCAAAATATGAGTGTCAAATCTTACATTTAGCATTTCTTGTGGACATGAAATTCGGGTGTTAGATTTCAAGGTTCATCAGGCAAAGTTTTGAAAATAAACAGAGGACAGAATTAGTAGCATGGGCCATATAAGTTTAGGTAAGAATTTCTAGCAAGTGTGGTTTAGACTCTCAGAAGGCCTTTACAATATCAGAGGGACTCGGGGAAAGGGTGAGGGTTATAACGGAAGGTGGCCTAAATATGGGTCAGCCCAGTGTAACACTTCCAAGTCTCTAAAAATGTAATTCACAATGATGCATCATCAGTGCCTTGGTGGCAGTGGAGGGTCAGAACTTCTGTTCAGTTTCATTTTTTTTAACTTCCCGAAAGCTGTTGATAAATCAGAGAAAATTCTAACCTGGAAGGAGGAAGAGGAAAGGTGAGGGTAATCAGATTTATGGGGCCGTTTGGCAGGCCATGTGTCCCAGGGGCAGAGACAGCTTTAAGGGAAGAGCTGACAGTAATTTCTAGTGACTCTGCCAAGCCCTCAAATTCCCTCAACCTGCTTGTATAAAGTGGTCTTTCTTTAAAAATCAATGCCTAAAAAAATCTTACTGTTCCCAGAAGGGTAGCTGAGATGGGAGGCTGCTGAGAAGGGAAGGCTGAGAATCAAAATGCCTAGTTTAGACCTCGATGCTTAAATTGCCTTCACAGGACAAAGAAAAGACTGTGGAGTGACTCAGATCCAAAGGTTGTGATTCAAAGAGGTGGTTTTTTGTTTGTTTGTTGGTTTGTTTTTCTTTTTTGAGTCATGCCCACGGAGAGCCTTACTCTGAGTGTGGAAGTACCTCTGGATGTGTGGTCAGGATCAGTATCCCAAGGGGTGCAACCAAGGTGTTCATTCTTGTCAACACCAACTGGGAACAGTCTAGTGTTGTTATACTGCTAATCTAAAGTGCTCCTATGGATTTCCCCTGAAAACTGGTTGTTCCTTGAGGTTGGAATCAATCAGGGGTG
Organism: Hystrix cristata; assembly: GCA_004026905.1. Lineage (NCBI taxonomy): Eukaryota > Metazoa > Chordata > Mammalia > Rodentia > Hystricidae > Hystrix > Hystrix cristata. The sequence continues at coordinate 17,300 of PVJO010016186.1, read as the reverse complement.
GAATGGACCCTGCCAATATCCCTCCTCTCCACTTCACCTTATCCTGCAGCATAGATTTCCAAGGTAAAGCAGGATCTTCCAAGATTCTAGGAGCTAGAGATACGAGCTAAAACACCTTGAGTTGCCATCTGCAAGTACAGATTGTCCATCTACTCCTTCCCAAGCCTCTCTGCCACCTCCCCCGACTTTATCCACAGGAATCCCAGAAGTAAGACTGTTCTTACCCTCAATCTAAAACTTCTGACTTGTACTATGTATACTTCATGATTTAAACATCTGGGCAGCTCATGTGTGCATGAAATCTGTGTGAACAGGGCAACTGGGGGAGGAAGAAATAATAAAGCTAGCCTAATTCATGCTAAGAAGCTGCTATTGATAGAAAACTATTTTGAAACTATAACATGATTCATATGTACTAAATAACTAGTAGAAGTCAATGTCATCAACAGCATCGAATTAGAACTGAACGCCGAAATCTCAAGCTCTCCTGTTGAAAATGTTTTTCCCCTTTTTGCCACAAAGGGTCACTAGTGAGATCCACTTCTCACAAACTGCCTCAAGGAGTGCTAGAACTGTAAAAGGGATAAAAAGCAGAACAATAGTCAGGCTGCGTAACCTGCTAGAAAAGATCCCGGGTAAGAACTGAATGCTTTGATCTCAAATTAATCTGAGAAAGTGTGGGACGGAGAAGGGACAGGAGATGAATTCTAAGATTGTTTTCTACAGTAAAACTGTATAGTGTTCTAAAAAAGACTTTGAAAGATGACTTCGGAAAAAGTTTAAAATGTGAGAGATATCATCTAGTACTTGAAAAAAAAATTAGGTAAATCCAGAAGAAGAGACACCAGGCTGTGACAAAACAAATGTTTCATTGAAAGCTGAAAACATCTCTGAAATAACATAGGTATAATTTTTGCAAGCAATGGATGCTTAGAATTTTCAGATGAGTCATTGCTCTGACCTTGTTTAATAGACTAAGAGGATTTCTAAAATCTGTTACTTGATTGATTTTTAGGTCTATTACCAAGGTCACCATTAGATCTTACTCCAGAATACAAAGATTCTAATAATGAAACGATTTTCACTCATAAAGGGTTCCCCTGTATTCTCCTTTCCTCTTTAGTGTTCATTTAGGGATTTTCAGAAATCAGGAACCACCTCTTAGTTAATCAATCACTGAATTAGCAGAGGCAATCAGATGCCCTCAGTGTTCCAACATGCCCTGAAAATCAGGATTAAACTGATCACAGGATTCTGAATCCATTGTACCTTGGTCTATAGTACGTTGCAATAAAATATAAGAGTTCTAAACAAGGAGAAAAATGGGAAGTAGGACTACCAGTCATTCTTTTCCTTTTCTTGTCTTTTGATTGCATTCTATGTTAAGTAACCCATTTTATACATTTTTTTCCCAGAACCAGTTAAGAGCAAAAGTTGTTTTCCATAAAGGTGAACATTTCCCCCTAGTCTATACTAAAAGAACCGTCTCTGTATCAACATTTTGAGTCCTTGATGATTTCAGAATGTCCTGTCTGAATATAAATATGACCTCCATTGAAAAAAAATACTATAGAAACATAACCCACACTTGATATGTGATATTTTTAAAAAGTCTGTCATGGAGTGATATTACATTAAAATTCAGTATGGAGTTTCTATTCTTTTAATTTAGCACTAACCAGTCTTTCCGATCATTCTGACCTGTTACTCATTCCAAACATGTTCCATGGAGTTTCCTACTCAAGTTGCAGGTTGATTGAAAATCTACAGCTTCAATTTGGAACATCTCCCTTGTACCTTCAATTTGGGATTCATATTTGAAAGCACTACTTGTATTCCCTGTCAAAGGCATCCTTATCTACAAAGTTGTCTCTCCTACTTGGCAATCACTTGGGCCTCTCAATTCTCAGGTTCAGCCTTTTTTATACCTCCAAGACACACAGCCTATATTTTAAGCCTTGTAATCCCAAACATCTCTCTATATGTGAAGTGGTAAATGAGTAAGGTTGATATTAGAGGAAGCAGAATTGCTTTTCTCAGTTTCTCAGTCTCCCTATGTAAAAACCAAAGGAAGGAAGACCACAGAAAATATTAAAATAAAATTTCATGTAATGAAAAGCAGCCGCTTCTACCAGAAGAGCAAGACTTAGTTTGGAGTATAGGACAGACGTTCATGCCAAAAATGTATCACTAAAAACAGCCAGCTTGTAGGAAATTAATATGGAAAACCCACAGTTCTCCCAGCCTGAGGTCTCAGTTGAGAAAAGTAATGAACTACTCAAAAATGTAATGGGGATGCCCTGGAAATGAGAAACCATAAAAATGCTAGATAAGCTCTCCAAATGTCTTCAAGCAATTGAGGAATAACATACATGTTCAGGAGAAGAAAAAAAAAAAAAGGCTTGGTACTGAAGTGAACCCTAAGGAACCAGAAATGCCTGAATCCATTGGTAGAGAACAGAAGCCTTACATATTTGATGTGTTTGAATACAGTCTGCCAAAATCACTGCCTGATCATTAAGCTATACAGACTCAGAGCAAATCTTTAGGAGACCAAGCTAAAACTAAAAATATAAGAATAATTTTTAGACATTAGCATATCATAAGGGAGATAGATTCTATAATGTCTAACCAAGTTGCTAAAAAAATAGTTCCTCAGGAGAGAAAATCAGAAACGACAGCTGGTGTCATGGATTAGCTAAAATTTTCAGTTTTTAACAAAAGAATTAGGAGATCTCAAAAAATGGGGGGAAGGTGCAAGGAAAGTGTTGTCACCCTTACTCAGATGAAAGAAATTATTCAGTAAAAAACGACTGCTTGCCTAGCAAGTGCAAGTCCCTGAGTTTGATCCCCAGCATCTGCCAAATATATATATGTGTGTATTCTTTCAAAAATGAAAGGAAATTATGTTTAAATGAAAGAAAACTGCTAACTCTTCCTCCACAAATAGATAATAGAGAAGCAGATACTACAAAAAAGAACCAAACAAACTCTAGAGGGTGAAAAGTACAATAACTGAAATAAAAAAATTCACCAAGTGGGTTTAATAGAAGATTTGATATGATAAAAGAAAACATTAGTGAATTTGAGGATAAACCAATAGAAATTTTCCAATCTAAAAAACAGAGAAAAAAAAAAAACTTCAGAGACTAGTAGGACAGTATCAATTGTGCCAAAGAATCTATAATAGAGTCCCATAAATTTTATCTCAGGAAATAATAGCTGAAAATTTCCACATTTGATGAAAAACATTAGTCTATAGACCTAAGAGATCAATAAATCTCACATTGGATAAACACAGGGAGATTCATACCTAGATAAATTAGAATTAAGCCCCTACAGCCAAAGACAGGGAGAATGTCACGAAAGCACCAAGAGAAAAACAATTCCCACGACAAGAGCGCAGGAACACCAAAACAATCCACAGCTAACTTCCCGTCAGTGTCAATGGAGGCCAGGAGACACTGAAATAACCTGTTCAAAGTACTGAAAGAAAAACTAGAAACCTAAAATTTCTATATCCAGGAAAAATATCCTTCGAAACTGAGTATCACTCAGCAAGTTTTTTTTTTTTTAAGGAACAGTCTATTGTTATAAGTGGATGAAATAAGTGGATGAATCTCTAGGCCAATTATGCTCCATGAAAAAAAGCCTTTCCTTGCATGTTATGTACTAGAGGTTTTTTATATAACATTGTTTAAATGACAAAATAATAGAAATTGAGAATATATCTATAGTTATCAGAGATTAAGAAGGGGTGATGATGGGCAGGTAGTGATAGTGATTATGAAAATCACAAATGGAGAATGCCCCTGTGTTGAAGATATTCCGTATCTTGTCTGTACCAATGTTAGTATCATGGTTATACTCTGGTACTATGGTTTTTTGAAGTGTCACTGACTGACAGAAACTGAGTAAATGATATACAGAAATCCATCTACATTATTTCTTATACTGACATATAAATCAGCAATTATCTCTGTATCATTCCAATTTTAGTATATGTGCTGCCGAAGCGAGCACCAGCAATTATCTCAAAACAAAAATTTAGTTATAAAATTTCTGTGTAAAAAATAAACATATATACATTATAAACTTCAAAGAAAAGTGAATGAACTAGCCACATTATTCAAAATATAGAGATGATTAGAACTGTAGGAAAAACAATCTAAATATTCACCAACTGGTAATAGGTGAACAAAATGCATTTAATCCGTACAAAGGAATTTCTCCAACCACAAAAATGAAAACTACAGATAGAAGCATTATGCTAAGTGAAAGATGACAGATACAAAAGATTCCATTTATACGAAATTTGTTTTTAAAAAGACAACTCTCTAGACGTAGTGGATCAATGAATACCTGAAGGTGGAGGTTGGAACAGGGATTGACTTTAAGTGAACAAAAGGGGCTTTTAGGGGAAATGAAAATGTTCTACAATTAGGTTATAGTGATAGTTGTACAATTCTACATATTTGCTAAGAAATCATGAAACTGCACTTATAATGGTTGAATTTTATGGCAGGTAAGTGTGATACTTTTATTGAAAACTGTTTTCAAAATTAAATTTAATCAAATGCATGTAACTGTTATGAAAACAGTTTGCGAAATTATCAAACCAAAATAAATTAATGAATTAAATATGTCAAACTACCAAACTAATAAAATTCAAATTAACATTTCCAGAGTATAACTGAGAAAGTTAAAGATACCACTTAATTAAAAATCTTCCCATTGTACATTATTTATTTTTTTAACTAATAGCAAGAGTTAATATACATAAATACAAGTTTAACTCAGTAAATCCGCTCTTGGTATGAGTGTGGCCATGGGTGATCTGGCACAGGATTTTTTAGAAGCTTCCATGTCTAGACTATAGTGTACTCTTTGGCAACTCAATTGTTTCACTACTTTCCCCCCTCCAAACTATTGCAAACTTGACTTTGCAAGTTGGACTATAACATGCTTTGTCTCTTATATTTACTTTGGCTTTTAGTAGAATATAAAGCTTCATAGGACTAGGATATTTTCTGATTCAGTCTGTGATTACTTCACAATATTACTGTAAAGCACTGCATCATTTTTAAATGATGGTATCATAGTTACTGAGTAAGAAATTAGCATTTTATTATATAAAAATGATTTTGATTACAAATTATAACCACCCTAAAAAGAGATATTGCATTTGTCTTATTGAAATTATTAAGAGCTGCATGGCAGTAGTTGTGGAATAATAGTTGTCATTTTTTTATTAGGATGTGTAGAGGAGCTTGGTACCATGTAAACACATAAAATCTAAACTCTGGTAGATTATTCAGCATTAATACAATCATAAATATGGAGCCTTCTTGTCCTCTTAAACTGTTTGTACTGTTTTCCAGCTGGTTTTCCCACCAGACAGTAAGCATATCCAGTGATTTGGAATATATTTTTGTTAATTTTTAAATTATCTAATTAAAAATTTAAAATTCTTCTAGAGAACTCACAAATGCTGAAGAATATACTGTGTGGCTCTCAGTTTAAGAAGCGTTGGCCTAAATCCTTATGCATTTCACCTGGTAATGTTTCTCAGTTTTATGAGTATTCCCATTAGTATTTTTGTTAAAAGCATGAAATAGTACTTCAACTAATTAATTGATTGGGAAGTATATACTATTTGTTAAATTTTTTGTTGAAAACACCTGCTTTTAAATATTTTTCAGACCCAATTCAGGTCTACTGTATTTCATGGTAAAGTACTGTGATTTCAGATAAGCACTTCAGCAGTGAAATCAAAGGCACTAAGACAGCTTCTTCCATGTGTGTGGCCGCGTACTGGGTAAGGAGAGAGGGAAGTCTCCTCACCAGCAAGTTTGGGCCCAACCCTAGGCAGAGGCAATGGCAGCCCTTTAGGGAAGGGGGACTATACTCCTGAATTTCCTCCTCAGAATTCTGCCTCTGAATTTGGTTCCTAAACACATAGCATTCTGATTAACCAAAAATGTGGAATAGTGTTACACTGCCATTTGGAAAATTTCAGGGAATTGTGCCATGATTTTATTTCTACAACCTCAGATTAAAAATCTGATGTTTAAGAGAAAGTCAAAAAGACAGACTATCCACATTTTTCAAAATTTAGTAAATTCATTCCCTACATTCATTGATACAAATACTAACTAGTGCCAACTGCAGGAGAGACACTGTGCTAGTTGCTGGGGTTACAGATGTAAACTAGACACAGTCCTCACCACAAGGAGCTCACACTATCAGATAAAAGAGACAGATAAATCAAGTACTGTGATGCAGTGTGGCAAGTTCTTACCTCCAACTGAGGGCACAGAGAGGAAAGCATACCAATATCCTGAGATTTAAAAAAGCTCCCTTGATGACATACAGATTAGCGAGGGCATGTGTAGAGGTAAGAACAAGCAGGGAAGATGCTGCAGTATGTCCAAAGGCACTAAGGCAAGAGGGAACTAGGGAATATGGAACTGAAGTCATGAGATGTGTCCATTCTTATTCCTCTGTCCTTGTTCACCCATCCATCAAACACTGATTCATTGTCTCTTAAACTTCAGGAGCTTGTCTAAACGGTGTGGATGAAAAGCTTAAGCTTTTACCTCTTATTACTTTAGAGAAAGCAGAGTCATGTGTATGAGGAAAGACCAACTAATGCAGGAGCTCCTATTTCTTTTTTCTTGTACTTCAACATAAAATTTAATTTATAATTTTAATCATTTTAAGTGTACAAGAAATATTATTAAGCATATTTATACTGTTGTGAAACAAATCTCCAGAACTTTTTCATCTTGCAAAACCAAAAGGCTATATCCAGCCCCTCTTTCTCCCCTTGGCCCTTGGCAACCATCATTTTACCCTGTTTCTATGAGTTCGACAACTTCAGATACTTCATATGATTGCAGTCACGGAGTATTTGTCCTTTTGTGACTGTATTGTTTTATTTACCATAATGTCCTGAGGATTCATAAATATTGTAGCACCTAGGATCTTTTAAGCTGCATAATATTCTCTTGTATGTACAAATGGACATCTGGCTTGTTTGCACCTGCTGGCTATTGCAAGTAATGTGGTACTAAATATAGGAGTGAAAATATCTCTTCAAGATTCTTCTTTCAGATATTGTGCGGGCACCTTTTCACTGCCGTGACACAATACCTGAAAGAATAACTTCAAGTAGGAAAGACTTACTTTGACTCACAGTTTCAGAGGTTTCAGATCATAGTTACTGCTTCTACTGTGTCTGTGGCAAGGCAGAATCATCATTGAAAGATACGATAGAGGAAAGCAGAAAAGGAGGAAGGAGGCGGTGGAAGAGAAGGGAGGAAGAGGGATGGAAGGAGAGCGGGAGGAGGAGGAAAGAGGGAATGGACCTGAAACAAGATACAGCCCCTCTCCAAGGACATGCCCCATGATCTACCCACTTCAACTAGGTTCCACCTGCTAAATTTCTGTCACCTCCCAATAATTCCATGAAATTACGAATCCATCCATGAACTGATCCACTGATGTGAGAACCCTCTTGACCCAATCACCTTCCAAATCCCCACTTCTGAACACTGCTACACTGGGGATCTCCTTTCAGGAGACAGCTTAGATCCAAACCATAACAGATATATGCCCAGAAGTGGGATTGCTGGATCTTGCAGTGGTTCTATTTTTAATTTCTTTGGTGAAACTCTATATTTTCTATAGTGGCTGCACCATTTACATTTCCATGAAGAGTGCAGAAGTCCAATTTCTCCACATATACTGTTCATCCTAATGGGTACAAACCAATATATTAATATCTCATTGCAGTTTAGAGTTCTTTTCTCTTATGATTAATGATGTTAGCATCTTTTCATATGCCTGTTGATCATTTATATATCTTTTTTGGAGAATTTTCTATTAAGGACCATAGACCATTTTTAAATCAGATCATTTTGTTGTTGTTGAGTTATAGACTTTCCCTGTATATCTGATACAAACGCTTTATCTGATACATGATTTGTAAATATTTTCTCCTTTTCTATAATTTTATTTGGTTGCATTTTTACTCTGTTGATGTGCAGAAGTTTTTAAATTTGTTGTCATTCTATTTGTCTACGTTTGCTTTTGTTGCCTGTGCTTTTGATGTCATAGCCAAAATGAATCAGTGCCAAATCTGGTGTTTTAAAGATTTTCCTCTGTTTTCTTTTAGGAGCTTTATAGTTTTAAGTCTTATGTTTGTCTTTATTCTATTTTGATTTAATTTTGGTACTGGGCATAAAGTACTGGTTGACTTTATTCTTTTTTTGTGCAGACATCCAGTTTTCCCAAAACCATTTGTTGAAGAGACTTTCTTTTACCTATTGTGTAGTCTTGGCACACTTGCTGAAAATCGTTTTACCATAGACACAGGGATTGATTTCTGGGGTCTCTATTCTGTTCCATTGGCCTATATATCTGTGTTTGTGCCAGTACCACACCATCTTGATTACCACTGACTTATAGTTATGCTTTTTCTTGGCTATTCAGTGTTCCTTGAGATGCCATAAGGATAGTCCCTCTATTTATGTAAAATATGTCATTTGGGATTTTAATAGGGACTGCATTGAATCTGTGGATTTCATTCAGCAGTATGGAAATTTTAATAAAATTAAGTCTTGTTAGTCATGAGCATACGATCATTGTCTATATATGTGCCTTTCTGTATATTTCTTTGACATTAGTAAAGGTACAGTAAATAGGATTGTTTTCTTAATTTCCTTTTCAGATTGTTTGTTGTTAGTGTATGTATCAGACTTTTGTATATTGATTTTGTGTCCTGTAAATTTCTCAAAATTTGTCATCGATTTTAACAGACTGTTGTGTATGCATGTGTAATCTTTAGGGTTTTCAATATATTAAATTTATACTTTATGTAGAGATAAGTTTACTTCTTCCTATTCAGTTTAGACATCTTTGATTTCTTTCTCTTGTCTAATTCATCTGGGTAGGACTCCTATGACTATGTTGAATAGTAGTGGCAGGAGTAGGCATTCTTGCCTTTTTCTTGATCAGAGAGAAAAGGCTGTTTTTTTACCACTACATATGATGCTAGCTATGAACTTTTCATATGTAATTTTCTTTATGTTGAGGTCAGTTCCTTATATTCTTTGTTGAGTGTTCTTGTCATGAAAAGGTGTTGATCTTTTTTCAAATGCATTTCATACATCAATTGAGATTACTGGTTTTTGTTTTTCATTCTATGAATGTGGTATATATTACCCATGATTTTCATATGTTGACTCACCCCTGCATTCAAGGAATAAATCCAGCGTTGTTGTGGAGTATATGCTCTTCAAATGCTGTTGAGTTTAGTATTGGTTTTGCTGAGGATTTTTGCATTGATATTCATCAACGATGTTGATCTATAGTTTTCTTGTAATCTCTTTGTCTTATTTTGATATCAAAATAATTATTGCCTCCTAGATTGATTTTAAAATTGTTCTCTCCTCTTTGATCTTTTGGAAGTGTTTGGGGGAAGATTGGTATTAATTCTTTAAATATTTAGTAAAATACTCTAGTGCAGAATTCATGGTGAAGCCATATGGTTTGGGACTTTTTTTCTTGGAGTTCTTTTAAAAATTATTATTACTACTTCAATCACATTTACTACTTATGGGTCTGTTCAGATTTTTTTTAATCTATCCATGATTTAGTCTTGATTGGTTGTCTGTTTCTAGGAGTTTTTTCATTTATTTTAGGTTATTCATTTTCTTTACATGTAATTGCATCTACATGTTGAATCTGATTCTGTTCCTCTTCTTCATAAGACTAGTTATTAATCAGCTCTTTTCTGAGTTACTAAAGTAGTCACATAATTACTCTCCTTGATTTTACCCTCTCTTATTTACCCTATACAATGATGAATTTCTGAAATATAAGTCTGGTTATGCCATTGCTCCTGCTTAAATCATTTTGATATCTTCTAGCTGCTCTGAGACCAAAGGCAAAATGTAGGCCTTAGGATAGACCTCCTTATTCTGGACACTGCTACTAGCCCAGTCTTAACTTATTCTACTATCCCTTCCCCAACCTCTCTGGCCACATAGAGTTTCTTTGTTTCTGTGTTCTCAGTACATTCCTTCCTTCTCCCATAAGGGATTTTCACATGCTGTTCCATGTGAGTAGAATGCTTTTGAGAAATTTACCTTTACTCATTTGGTTGGTCCATTTGACTAAATTGAGGGATATCTAGAGAAATGGCAAAGTGTATCTATGAGGTGATTTCCTGAGAAGATTAGCATGTCAGTGGGACTCATCCTGAATGTGGGCAACACAATCACAATGACTGGGGCTGTGATGGAACACAAAAGCAGAAAGGATAAACTAACTCTCGCTCAAGCTAGACCATTCTCCATTGGGTAAACGTCTCTGCTGTTATTGCCTGTGCACATCAGACTCTGAGTTCTTCAGCCTTTGAACATGGACTTGTACCAGCAACTGTCCCAGAGGCTTTCAGACCTGCTGCCTTGAGATGGGGCTACATCACTGGCCCCTGTCTCATTCTGAAGCTCCTGGCTTCTTTGACTATGCAGTTGTCCATTTCTCTGATTCTCTAGCATGAAGACAGCCTGTGGGACTTTAAAACCTCTAACTGTGTGAGCCAATCTAATAAATCCCCTCATATACATTCTACTGGTTGTACTTTTCTAGAGAACTCTGACTAATTCACTCATCCTTCATATCTCAGTTTAATTCTTATTGTTTTCTGCAAATAAGCTTTTACTGGACTCTCAGGCTATTTAAACCCCCCTCAAGTAACATGGATTTCTCATTAGCACCATTTGTCACTTACAATTATATATCTACTTATGTGCCTATTGATCAGATTGATCAATCTCACCATATCAGATTGAACAAACATCCAAAGTGTTCGTCAATCAACCATTTCAATAGTTAAATAGGGGAGAAGTAACAATTAAAACTGCACTTGTTATGGTTTAGATAAAAAAAAATTTCCCCCACACCCTCATGCACTCCGAGATGGGGCATGTGGAAGGTCACTGGGTTATGGGGGCACAGTGGCTGAGTGCTGGGCAGAAGCAGCAGTCACTGGGACCATCATCTGGAAGGGTGTCTCTTCTTCCCTGGTTCTTCCCTTAGTGCTCTGCTTCCAGCCCATCATGACATGAGAAGCTTTCCTCCACCCAGGCCTTTTTACCATGTTCTTCCCCTCCTGGTGCCTGCCGACTGTGAACTGAAAAGATGAGCCAAAATAAACCTCTCCTGTCAGTTGTAGGTGTCCAGTATTTTGTCTCAATGATGAGGAAAGCACTAAGACAGTACATCAAAGAGTCACAAAGAAATCTTATTAATATAAGTTTTGTGCCTTTTCACTCCATCTAGATCACAACTCAGTTCTTTACCTTGGCCCAGTCCTCTATTCTTTTTCACTCCTTCTCTTGATATCTTCTTTTGTCACTCTTTAGCTACTTTAAATCTATTAAATTGCCTCCTTCTTATCTCTATGATGCAAGATTCAGGCTGATAATAACTTTGTGACTGGTAAGGAAGAAATTTAAGAGACTGTTGCAAGGATAATCCTGATCAAAGGAATTTTCAGTGACATCTCTTCTGAACAAGAGTATCGGTATGGTTCAGATTCTTGATTTTACCCTTGCATACATTGCAGCATCTGTCTTACTGATACGTATAAATTGAGGAACTTTCTGGATTTATGGCAATATTGTTGCTGATTAAGCTGGTAAAGTATTTATGGTTGTGGTAGGGCATACATAACTCACCTTTTCCTACAGTGCACCTTAATAAATATCACTTCAATCACCCCAGAAATTGTCTGCTAACAGAATGCAAATAGACTATAGTACATTTTTATTAGTATATATTTATACTAATACATAATGATCACATTCATCAGTGCTAACATGTACCTATACATAATATATCTTAGTTCTTTTTATCCCCATTCCTTTTGTTCATAAAGAACGCCGGATCTTGAGTATGGCTTCCTGCATTTAAATCCTGGCTTATCTTTTTTTTTCTTTCTTTTTTTTTTAAATCATTTTTTAGTTTTGTTGCTTTGGCCAAGTTATTTTTCCCAAGGTTCACAATGTGGTAACATAACTACAGGATTGCTCAGAAGATTTAAAGGGATAAATCACATGAAGTATTGAGATGTACGTCCAAAGAAAATGCTCTAAAAACACTAACTCTTACAGTGCATCCATCTTATGACTCACTGATTCTAGTTTCATTCTGGATGGTAATTCTATCATAGTCTTTATAAAAAAAGATGGCATGCAGGAGATAATTTTGAAAGAAATGAGTCAATTTATAAATTTTAATTCTATCTCTCACTATATTAAACCATCCATTCCCTCTTCTACTTCTGTTGTTGTCTTCGAGTTTGTTGTGGTTTGATTACAAATTTATCAGTCAAAAGACTACACTCTCAGTTATATCTAGAAGATATATATGTATATATTTATATCTATTTATATATTCTTACAAATGAATGAGACAATATGATGGAAAAATGTGCAAAAGGTTTGGATAGGCACTTTCATGAAAGAGGATAATCCAATAACCATAAATACTTGAAAATACGCTCGACCTCATTTTTAATTAAAAAAAAATGAAAATCGAAACAGTAGTGATACTACTTCACACCCACCAGGAAGGCTAAAACTAAAAGGACAGAAAGACCAAGTGTTGGTGAAGATATGAAGCATCTAGAAATCTCAAATACTGCTGGTAACAATGCAACTTGGTAGAACCACTTTGGAGAAGCAGAGACATTGATTTTCCAGGATCTTCTAAAGCTAAATATTTGCATACTCTGTGATTCAGCGTTTCGGCCTTGGTATATACCCTAACAGAAATGCATTTGATTCTGATAAATGTGTATCAAATGACAGGTACAAGAATGGCTATTGCACCACCATTTGCCAAAGCCCCCATATGGAAACAACTCAAAGTATACAGAAAGACCCATAACACATTCATACACTAGAGTACTATTTAGCAACAAGAATAAACAAACTACAACTTCATGCAGCATAGGAATGTCTCTTAAGCATACTATTGATGAAAATAAACCAACATAAGAATACATATTACAATGACTCTATTTATAAAGTTAAAAATTAGCAAAATTGCTCGATAATAATAGGATGATAGGACAGTGGTTACCCCTGCAGCTAACAGTGACTGGAAAAGGGAATAAGGAAGGTTTCTGTTACACCGAGAATATACTATTTTTTAATTTGAGTAGCAGGTACAGGAGTATGTTCACTGTGTGAAAATACATCTAGTTGCACATAAAAGATTTGTGCTTCTCTGTGTATGCTATCTTCACTTTAGAGGATGTTATGGTTTAAATCAAGAATGTCCCACCAAAGCCTCATGTGCTCACAGGAGGGGCTTGTGGAAGGTGACTTGGGTCATGGGAATGCTGTACTCAACAGTGGAATCACCTACCAGTGAGTTTGGCAGCAGAGTATGCCATTGGATGGTGGGGCCTGGGCTGAAAGACATTGGTTGTTGGGGAAGAGTATATCACTCTCCCTTGCTCCTTGCTTCACTCTGTCTGCTTCCTGACTGCTGTGATGTGAGCCGCTTTCTTCTGCCCAGGCTCTTCTACCATGCCATTTCTGTGTTTAAGACTGCTGACCACAGACTAAAATTTCTAAAACATGAGCCCAAATAAATATCTCCTCTCTTGAATTGTGGATGTCAGGTATTTTTGTCCTGGCGATAAGGAACTAAGACAAAAAAAGGGGCCAGTAGAGTGGCTCAAGTCTAACTCGGAGTTACTAGCTAATGGCGAAAGACTTCATTTTAGGGTCAAGAAAATCAGAAAATCACTTTGGGGTCTCTACATCCTTCTCTGTTGTACTCCCAGAAACCAGGGATCAAATCTGGATCTAGGTTGCTGGTAATAACATTTCTTTGCTTTCTAGAATGGGTAAACATGATGGGATTTCCTGTAGCCCCACTCATAGACCTTTCCAAGCCTTGTTTGCACTTCTATTTTTGATGTAGGGTTATCATCTCACATTATTATTGATTTGAACTTTTTGCCAGCTCTTAGCCAATCTCCCATTTTTTTATACTCCTAGACATGGTAGATTTATACTCTTTACTTACCTATTTACCATAGTGGAAATAGAAAGTAAACTGAACTTTGTCTCTTAGAACTTGCCACTCCTGACTATAATTGTGATTTGGGCCTAGATAGAAGCGAGATAAAGCAGTGAGAGCAAAAAGACAGACTGGCAGCCTGGTCTTTGGATAAAGCTTCTAGGTATTAACTGAGAAATATAACACACTAAATCAGGAACCGAAACAGAAGTAGAATAAAGTGACTGAGAATTATACTTCTGAGAACTCTAATTTTTCTGTGGTTTTTAAAAATTGCTTGAAATATCTATGACCATAGGCCATGGACAATATTACTACTTATAATACTACTACTACTAAATTAGTATTTGGAGTGTTTAATATATGCTAGGAGCTTGTTAAGTACTTCTATATATACTACCTCATTTAACCTTCATATCTACTCTATTAGAGGTGATACAATTATAGTTATCTTCATTTTACAGATGAGAAATTTGAAGTTAGGAAATAGTAAGTAACTTACACAAAATTTCCCAGCTAATGAGGGGCAGTGTTGCAATTCGAAGTTAGGTACATTTGGTCCCAAATTCCACTATTTTAAGTAGCATATTATACTACCCTACTACTCTACAATAGGTAATTCAATGCTGATTAAAGACTGTGGCTAAAATGAGGTGTATTTTAGTGAAGTGTCATAAAGATGACACAAAATTCAGAAATGAAACTACCTATTTAGGTTTGATATGGAAATACCATCAGAAAAACTAACCATATGCCATACTGTTTAATTTTTATGGAATCTGGATGCATTGTGCATTCATCAAAGATGTCTCTACCCTCTTAACATTCGTCAACATGTTATTTGTTTAGAAACTCAAGGCTGTTGTGTGTGTTAACTGAGACTAATTTATAAACATTATGGGTTTTTACACATCATCTGGGACTATTCTTTACTATTTAGTGCCAAGACTGGGAAAGAGAAAAAAAGGAGGCTTGGAGGCTAGAGGCTCCTTTTCCTGTATTACTGTTGCCATAACAACTCCAGGCTCTTCTCTTGTGAGCTGTAACTATCACTCAAAAAAATAGTAAGTTTTGCATTTTTATTTTCTATCATTGACTTTTTCAGGGTGTTTTATTCCTTACTTCTTATGCCCCATGGCCCAACAAACTACATAGCATGAATAATTGTTTTAGTTGCTTTGGAATCACATTCACTGGCTTGTATAATTCAGACTTTCTAAAGACATGAAAATAATTATTGTGTTTTCAATTTAAATTTATGATGTGTTATGGTTGAGCTAATCATAATGTTTGTTGGTTCTCAATTATTATGGCAAAATCAATAGACTGCTGCATAAATGACCAGGATTAAGCTTTCTTATCTAGTGAGGAAGACTGTGGAGGGCAAGTTTGTCATCTAAGTAGCAGAGACAACAACTAGGTATGTAGAGTAGCTGAAAGGACTATGGGTTTACCAAATTTACCCAAAAATATCTGTCTTGCTGCTTGTCAGACATGACGTCTGAGCTTTATTCCTATGATTCCTGAAAGCTTTCTTTAAAAATTTTGGTGTGAAACATAAGATACATATTTAGAAGTGCATGAACCAGAAGTAGTGAGGTTTAACAATTATAATAATTATTAAATTAACAATTATGATTGATTGCAGTAGTTATTGAGTAACCATCATTCAAATCAATAAAACATTTATAGCACTCTCAAAAACCTTCTATGTATCACACCAATTCAAAGGTCCTTCCTTTAATTTAAAGTAACAGAAATCCAGATATTTACGAGAACTGTTTCCCTCTTTATCATTTTCTAGCTATAATGTATTCATAAATAATATGATTATATTGTGCCTATTTTTAAAAACTATACAAATGAAATCATGCTATTAGTATTCTTTTAATTCTTGTTTCTTTGGTTCAACATTATATTTGTAAGATTCAATGATGCTGTGGCATTTAGTTAGTTCACTATTGTTTTAGTTACTTTCTTGTCATTGAGACATACTACTCGACACCCACAACTCTAAGGAGGAAAAGTTTATTTTGGCTCACAGTTTGTAGAGGTTTCAGTCCATAGTTAGCTGAGTTTAAGGCAAGATGGCACCACAGAGGGGCATCACAGAGGAAGATTGCTCTTAGCATGGCAGCAGGAAGCTGAGAGCAATCAAGGCAGGAGACAGACTTTCCAGGGCACGTCCCCAGTGACTCACTGCCATCCAGACTTCATCTTCCAAATCACATTTACCTATAAATCCATCATGGGCCAATCCACTGATAAGTATCACACTACCATTATCCAGTCACCTCCCAAAGCCCCCACCTCTGAGCACATGAGGCTTTGGGGGGACATCTAGATATAAAATACAACTATCATTGATGTACAGTATTCTGTTGTGTTCTATCACTGATGGACATTTGTGCTACTTTGTCTTCATCTTTTGAGTTGATCATATGATTATTTCAATCTTTTGTTGCAATGAGTTACATTTTGATTGATTTTTAATATTAACTCAACCTCGCATTCCTGGATTTTGTAACTATTTTTATATATTGAGATTAGCCTCTTTTTCCTTTCTCATATTACCCTTACTGACTTTTCTGTATCAAGGATATAATAATTTCATAAAAGGACTTGGGAAATGTTCTTTCTATTCTCTGAAAGAGTTCGCATCAGTTTAATTTCATTATTGAATGTTTCGTAGACATTTCTGGAAAAGGACTTGATTCTGTCCTCTATTCCTGAGGCTGCTGAACAAAGTTTATAGCTCCTGTTATCTGTCCCAATTTGGGCAAAAGCCCCAAGGGCAGCGTTGGTGCTCAGGTCCTCTCCGTACCTCTCTGGGATCACACCTTCTCTCAGAATTTGCCCTGGTGGTTCTCTACTATTTTGTGAACTGTTTAATGTTTAAAGGTAAATTGATAATTTTGGCTTTTTTTGGTCAATTTTGAATTTTCATTTACTTTCAAATCTGAAGATAGTAATTCTGAATAAATGTTTCATTCTATAAAGAGTCTACTATAAAATGATAATGTGCTTAGAAAGGAAAACTCTTTGACTTCTTAATTGATCCATTTGATTTCATTATGCTGCTGGTATGTTCCAAAACTGAACTACGTAGGACTGCTGGGACGAAGATGAAGGATATAAGGCTGTGGTCCCAGTAAAGAAAACAGACCAGGAAGGTGACACACCTCTCCCAC